>JASANA010000535.1:0-10441 GCA_030248095.1 Ptycholaimellus sp. GST1_10
AATTTTTTTCCCAAATTTGTGGGAATTGGTTGAGATAATCTTTACTCTAAATAAATGGTTGTACAAGAAAATAAAAATGCCAGAAGTCCATAATAATTTTTATTTCCCAAATTTGTGGGACTTTAGTTGAGATATTCTTTACTCTAAATAAATGGTTGTACAAGAAAATAAAAATGCAGAAGTCCATAAGAATTTTTATTTCCCAAATTTGTGGGAATTTGGTTGAGATATTCTGTCTCTAAATAAATGGTTGTACAAGAAAATAAAAATGCCAGAAGTCCATAAGAATTTTTATTTCCAAATTTGTGGGAATTTGGTTGAGATATTCTTTACTCTAATTAATGGTTGTACAAGAAAATAAAAATGCCGGAAGTCCATAATAATTTTTATTTCTCAAATTTGTGGGAATTTGGTTGAGATATTCTTTACTCTAAATAAATGGTTGTACAAGAAAATAGAAATGCCAGAAGTCCATAAGAATTTTTATTTCCCAAATTTGTGGGAATTTGGTTGAGATATTCTTTACTCTAAATAAATGGTTTTACAAGAAAATAAAAATGCCAGAAGTCCAAATAATTTTTTTTTTTGGAATAATTGCCTTTACTCTTAATAATTTTTTTTACCAAATTTGAGATTGTTGAGATATTCTTTACTCTAAATAAATGGTATTACAAGAAAATAAAAATGCCAAAAGTCCATAATAATTTTTATTTCCCAAATTTGTGGGGATTTTGTTGAGATATTATTTACTCTAAATAAATGGTTGTACAAGAAAATAGAAATGCCAGAAGTCTATAATAATTTTTATTTCCCAAATTTGTGGGAATTTGGTTGAGATATTCTGACTCTAAATAAATGGTTGTACAAGAAAATAAAAATGCCAGAAGTTCATAAGAATTTTTATTTCCCAAATTTGTGGGAATTTGGTTGAGATATTATTTACTCTAAATAAATGGTTGTACAAGAAAATAAAAATGCCAGAAGTCCATGATAATTTTTATTTCCCAAATTTGTGGGGATTTTGTAAATTTTACTCAAAAAAAAATAATAATTTTTATTTCCCAAATTTGTGGGAATTTGGTTGAGATATTCTGACTCTAAATAAATGGTTGTACAAGAAAATAAAAATGCCAGAAGTTCATAAGAATTTTTATTTCCCAAATTTGTGGGAATTTGGTTGAGATATTCTTTACTCTAAATAAATGGTATTACAAGAAAATAAAAATGCCAAAAGTCCATAATAATTTTTATTTCCCAAATTTGTGGGGATTTTGTTGAGATATTATTTACTCTAAATAAATGGTTGTACAAGAAAATAGAAATGCCAGAAGTTCATAATAATTTTTATATCCCAAATTTGTGGGAATTTGGTTGAGATATTCTTTACTCTAAATAAATGGTTTTACAAGAAAATAAAAATGCAGAAGTCCATAAGAATTTTTATTTCCCAAATTTGTGGGAATTTGGTTGAGATTTTCTTTACTCTAAATAAATAGTTGTACAAGAAAATGAAAATGCCAGAAGTCCATAAGAATTTTTATTTCTAAATTTGTGGGAATTTGGTTGAGATATTCTTTACTCTAAATAAATGGTTGTACAAGAAAATAAAAATGCCAGAATCAATAAGAATTTTTATTTTAAATTTGTGGGAATTTGGTTGACATATTCTTTACTTTAAATAAATGGTTGTACAAGAAAATAAAAATGCCAGAAGTCCATAAGAATTTTTATTTCCAAAATTTGTGGGAATTTGGTTGAGATATTCTTTACTCTAAATAAATGGTTGTACAAGAAAATAAAAATGCCAGAAGTCCATAAGAATTTTTATTTCCAAAATTTGTGGGAATTTGGTTGAGATATTTTTTACTCTAAGTAAATGGTTGTACAAGAAAATAAAAATGCCAGAAGTCCATAAGAATTTTTATTTCCCAAATTTGTGGGAATTTGGTTGAGATATTCTTAACTCTAAATAAATGGTTGTACAAGAAAAAGAAATGCCAGAAGTCCATAAGAATTTTTATTTCCAAATTTGTGGGAATTCGGTTGAGATATTATTTACTCTAAATAAATGGTTGTACAAGAAAATAAAAATGCCAAAAGTCCATAAGAATTTTTATTTCCCAAATTTGTGGGAATTTGGTTGAGATATTATTTACTCTAAATAAATGGTTGTACAAGAAAGTAAAAATGCCAAAAGTCCATAAGAATTTTTATTTCCCACATTTGTGGGAATTTGGTTGAGATATTATTTACTCTAAATAAATGGTTGTACAAGAAAATAAAAATGCCAGAAGTCCATGATAATTTTTATTTCCCAAATTTGTGGGAATTTGGTTGAGATTTTCTTTACTCTAAATAAATAGTTGTACAAGAAAATGAAAATGCCAGAAGTCCATAAGAATTTTTATTTCTAAATTTGTGGGAATTTGGTTGAGATATTCTTTACTCTAAATAAATGGTTGTACAAGAAAATAAAAATGCCAGAAGTCCATAATAATTTTTATTTCCAAAATTTGTTGGAATATAGTTGAGATATTCTTTACTCTAAATAAATGGTTGTACAAGAAAATAAAAATGCCAGAAGTCCATAAGAACTTTTATTTCCCAAATTTGTGGGGATTTTGTTGAGATATTATTTACTCTAAATAAATGGTTGTAAACGAAAATAGAAATGCCAGAAGTCTATAAGAATTTTTTTCCCAAATTTGTGGGAATTTGGTTGAGATATTCTTTACACTAATAAATGGTTGTACAAGAAAATAAAAATGCCAGAAGTTCATAAGAATTTTTATTTCCCAAATTAGTGGGAATTTGGTTGAGATATTCTTTACTCTAAATAAATGGTTGTACAAGAAAATAAAAATGCCAGAAGTCCATAAGAATTTTTATTTCCCAAATTTGTGGGAATTTGGTTGAGATATTCTTTACTCTAAATAAATGGTTGTACAAGAAAATAAAAATGCCAGAAGTCCATAAGAATTTTTATTTCCCAAATTTGTGGGAATTTGGTTGAGATATTCTTTACTCTAAATTAATGGTTGTACAAGAAAATAAAAATGCCAGAAGTCCATAAGAATTTTTATTTCCCAAATTAGTGGGAATTTGGTTGAGATATTCTTTACTCTAAATAAATGGTTGTAAAAGAAAATAAAAATGCCAGAAGTCCATAAGAATTTTTATTTCCAAAATTTGTGGGAATTTGGTTGAGATATTCTGACTCTAAATAAGTGGTTGTACAAGAAAATAAAAATACCATTCCAAAAATTCATAACAATTTTTATTTCCCAAATTTGCGGTAATTTGGTTGAGATAGTCTGAGCTCTAAATAAATGGTTGTACAAGAAAATATAAATACCATTCCAAAAATTCATAACAATTTTTATTTCCCAAAATTTGTGGTAATTTGGTTGAGGTAGTCTGAGCTTTAAATAAATAGTGGTACAAGAAAATTTAAAAATGCCTGAGCTTAAATTTGTTTCCCTAAAATTCATATCAATTTTTATTTCCCAAATTTGTGAGATCTTGGTTAAAATATTTTGAGCTCTAAATAAATTTTAGATAGCTGGGGAAATTAAATTCTACTGGAGTCTTTAAAAGAAGTATACTGGGCGGTAGTTCACATCAAGGGTTCAATTGGCTTCCCCATAGTTTAACCCCTTTGTATACTTGTTTGCTTCTAAATTTTCCAAAATATATTAATTCCGTTTTCTCTGTGACGACCAACGAAAGCCGCTCACTATTGTTTTAAGGACTGTTAAAGTCTACAAAACCCAAGGGTTGATCAAGTTTTCGCATCCAGTGATTTCGTCCCTCATTCACACTGAAGTCATCCTCTGGAAAACGCCATAGATCGGTGAGTGAAATGCGAGCCTCCATTCAATTCACATTGCACCCATTCAGGTGCATCTAGCAACCGCTGGCTCAAAACATTATTATTCTTAGGAATGTGTTACCAGGATTCAAGAATGAAGAGATGAATTAAAGAG
The DNA here is from genome assembly GCA_030248095.1 of Ptycholaimellus sp. GST1_10. NCBI lineage: Eukaryota > Metazoa > Nematoda > Chromadorea > Chromadorida > Chromadoridae > Ptycholaimellus > Ptycholaimellus sp. GST1_10. Next base: position 3,987 of record JASANA010000535.1, read on the forward strand.
ATAGACCGTTCATGATTCATGAAGCATGAAGTCCATCATAGACGTTGGCTTGCACGAGTGATATAGTATAAACGTAACCCATTGATCACAATCTAAAACATAAGACATTCTTTGACAAAACGCGTATTTTCATAAAGAACATTATCAAACAGTTTTCAAATGACACTACAGTTCAGAAGTCTTTGATAGTAACCCCTTTTATTCTGCACTAAACAAGTAAATACATCCGTATTTTAGACCCCCAATCATGAATTATGCTTTAAAGAGGAGCAAATAGTAACTTGAGCACAAATCGTATTTAGGCACTGGCTAGTAAAACTAAAGACATGAAATGACAAAACGTACCTTAAACTAACTGCTCTTGTGAGCAATAAGAAAAGTAATACCATATTTATTAAAATACGCAGTTGTATAAAACATTGTTTTGACCACCATCATAATTCATAGTTTGGGCTCACGTGAGTGGTAGCATAAGCACCCTTGTAAGTGTAACAAACAAGTATATATGATGACTACATTTTTTGACCCCCATTTTGACCCCCATCATAAATTATTGTTTGGGCTCGCGCGAGTGGTAGCATAAGCACCCTTGTAAGTGTAACAAACAAGTTTATCCAACAACGTTTTTGACCCCATCATAAATTATTGTTTGGGCTGGCGCGAGTGGGAGCCAGGAACGGGTGCTATGGCCCCTACGCTTCGCATAGTATGCTTCGCATGCCAGGCTACGCTTCGGGGCCTCCGCACCCATCCCCTCCAGCCTCCGGAGCTCTGACTGCCCTGCCCTCCGCGGCAGGCGGCCTGTGGCCGCGCAAAAACCTTAATGTTGATAAAGTCTTTGCATCCAACGATTTTGTTTCTCATTCTCGCTGAAGCCATCCATTGCCAACTGGTGCGTTAAGCAACCGCTGGCTCAAAACTATCTTATATATGGTACCATTGGAAGGCCTAAATTGACACTCTTTTCCCCAAAAAATTCGATTACCCCGAGTTCAAAGTCAAAGAAATACATCTACTACTGGTAGAATCTGCTTCTAAGACATTTGCATTTTGATTTTAACGTGGAGTTCAGTGGCTCTTTCCATTGCATGCTAAAACAAAATACAGGTGGCTCAGCAAATTCCACTAGTAGTAGATGTATTTCTTTGACTTTTAACTCGGGGCAATCGAATTTTTGGGAGAAAAGAGCTTCAATTTCTGCCGATGGTACCATATATTTCTTATACTTTTGATATACAATTTAAAGTTTTTATATAAAAAGGCAAAAAATTTTGCACTAGGGAGGATTCAAACCCAGCCTTCTCTTGTTTTTGAACAATCCAAAAAACCACTTGACCGCTCAGTCTCATCATGTACATCTAATCCCTTTGCCTGGCTGAGTCTACCCTTTACCGTTGGCCAACTGAATATTTACTATCATCCATTGAGCAGATGCGAAGGAGTAGTAATTTCTTGTTTTTTGGCAATTTTCTTGTTTCTTGTTCTAGTTTTTTTTTGGAGTTTTCTTCCAAGTTTTGGTCAATTCAATGATGTTTTTTCTAATGCAAAAATAATCAGAACAACTGAACATTACTGTGAAGCACAAAATCCTGATCAATTTTAAGATCGAGCAATAGCCTTGAAAACATACACCTGGGTTGAAAAGAGGGGCTGGTCACTGACACTTTGCTAAAGCTCTGTTCGCGCCAGCTCAATTCTTAGGCATGTGTTATCAGGATTCAAGAATGAAGAGATGAAACCAAGAGATAGACCGTTCAGGATTCTGCAAAGCGTAAAGTCCATTGTAGACGTCAGCAGGCTATGGAATTGACCAGGCGTCACAATAGCCGCTAGACATGGGTAGGTGCTGGTAAAAGGCTCAGAGGTATTCAAGGCTGGGCGCTGAAGGTTCAACTCCACCCAACCCATTAGACATGAAAAGAGTAGGACGAAAGAAGGCTTCATACGGCAAGCCTGGCTAAGCACCATGGAGGTAGCGGGAAAGGTAGTAGGAGCATGCTAACATTGCAAAGGTTGGCTGACTGTGTGCAGGTAGTGAAAGCAGAGTTATTACATGATGGGTACAAGCAGTCTCGCCCTTTATACAGCCTGAATATCTTTTGAGGAGCAATCTGCAATCAAATTAAGTTCATGACATAATGCGGCGTAAATATCTGCTGGTAGATGTCAGATATAACAAAACAAAATGGTTGCACAGAAGCTGAGGTTGTCGCCGTAGCGCTCGTTTACGGTCACCATGCGCTGTGGCAAGATGGCCAAACACTCTTTTATGAGTTCAAAAACTGCAATTTGACTGCGGAGAATGGAATGAAAGGGGAGCTGATAGTTAAAACATAAACTTAAATAGATTTCGTATGTAAATAAAGAGAGAATACCGGGGAGTGGATTACGAAGTCTTTGGACACCATAAGAAAACTTTTTTGTAAATTTATTTCTGCCATCACTTAAAAGCTAGAGACTTCATTTTTTCACACAATGTTCCCCCAACCTTGCTCCTCATTTTGTCTAAATTGCCTAAGTCGGCTACCTTGCCTAAATTGGCTTCTCATTTTGTTGCAGAGAACTGGAGCAATAACAATTTTTGTGAGGTCAGTCAAAAATAAAACTCCCCCATTGTAGTGGTTATGAACCATAGGGAAGGGGGAACTGTATGATGTAGATTAAATGCAATTTCTCAACATAGAAAACGACTGGAGATCTAAAAAGAATTATGTTAATGTTAATGAACCTTAAACCTTAATTGTGGTAAATTTTGAGCTCCAAAGCTTTGGCTGGTGCTGAGAAATGAAGCCTAAAAGCAGGCAAAAAAATTTTTATGAAGGGACTATTTTTGACTGACCTCACAAAAATTGTCATTTCTCCAATTCTCTGCAACGAAATGAGAAGCCAATTTATGCACATACTAAGCAAGGTTGGGAGAACATTGTATAAAAAAATCAAATATCTAGCTTTTAATTGATTGGAGAAATAAATTTTAAAAAAAATTATCTTAGGGTGTCCAAAGACTTCGTACCCCCAGTACATCAATAGTTTGCCAACACTTTGAAAAGATTCAGCAATGAAACAAACCGTTCATGATTTCCTCCCCCTCCCCCCCAATGCCTCAACAGATGGCAGTTGGTTATTATTTAATTATTAATAGACACTTTTTAGATTATTATCAGTGGTGTGACCTAACAAAGATCAGCGTGAATGCCCCAGAAACATTGGTAAAGTTTATATATATATACATATATATATATATATATATATATATATATATGAGAACAAAAAGTGCGCCATCTGTAAAGACCACTCCATGGTCCGCCAGACTGCTCCACAGTCAAAATACTGACTCTTATAATTCGTATGCAAATCGAGTTAAGATTGCACAAAGAAAATCGGCGAGTGGGGGTCTGGTGGAAGACTAAAATTACATTCGAATAAATGAAGCAAAAAGGTTTCAAAATGAAAACTTGGTGCTGTAGATGGCGACGGGCTGAAGGAGTAGAAGGGCAAAGGGTTGGCCAGGTGCTGGATCAGATGCGTGGAGCGTGCGCGCGTGTAAAGTGAGGTTGGGGAGGGGCGCGCACTCTTCTTATACCCCAGAGAGGGGTCGTTTGAAATCACGCTATGGTGATCTTGTATGGGGCTTGGAGAAACACGCTGTGGTGATTCTCTATGTAGGCGGCAAAACACGCTGTGGTGATTCTCTATGTAGGCGGCAAAACACGCTATGGTGTTTCTGTGCAGGGGCGTGGCCGCATCAGAGCGACACCTTGTGGTGGACACTCCCAGCGTACAAATAGAAGCACGTAGTGCAGATGAAGAGCGTTAAGGCCAAGGGCACCTCCACTGGGCAATTTTCTTCACACAACTTTTATGCGATGTGCAAATTAGATTAAGTTATTCCGATCATTGAAAAAATAATGGTATAAGAAATATAAGTCAATATTTTGACTGTGGAGCGGTCGGATGAGCCACGGAGTGGTCTTTATACTCACTTTCTAACCTCATTGGGCTGGCGCGAATGGAGCTTTAGTGGAGTGTCAGTGCCCAGCCCCTCTTATAAAATAAATAAAAAAATATACATATATATTTATATATGTATATATATATAGAGATATATATAGAGATATATATATACATATATATATATATATATATATATATATATACATATTTATATATGTATATATATATATATGTATATATATATATATATATATATATATATATATAGGATATATATATATATATATGTATATCTCTATATATATGTATCTAGAATTGCAATTCCTCACTGAATTCTTATCAGATTTAGCAAAACTTTTTTGAACTACTAACCACAAAGCAGAAATGCGGCAGTACTAAGGATTCATACAGATTATATTTGGCTAATTTTGCTGTGAATGTTGGGTATGTTAGCCTCACAGCCCCTGCTTTGGTACCTTGGCTGAAATATTTCACATCAAACTTATGACCCAAAACTAATGTTCCAAAACCCAAAGTGAGATATAGGGAATTCATTGCAATGTTGGCCTTTAATAGGTTAGTTAAAATGCTAATCATCAATCTGGACACAAATTTCAACTTTTTCTGCTATTTTGCGCGAATCTATCATAATGATGTTGCTAAAACATTGAAATTCGGAATTCAAACAGAATTTTGATCAGATTTTGGGTCCCAGTATGTAACTATATATGTTGGTCACGAATCTGGCCAGGGTTGAGAATCCATAGACTTATCCTTTTGAGTTTCTTTTAATTTCAGTCAGTTGGCAGCTGAACTGTGAGTGTTTACTCCGCAGCCATCTGTTGCGCATTGTGCCATAATATTTGTTAAAGCCTGTTAATGTAGTTTTTTCTGGACAGATAATTTTCTCTGCTGGGAAGCATTATTCTACGTCCTCAACCTAATCTTATGAAGTGAATTTTTGACCGCGAAGCAGGCCTGAAGGGGTCTATACACATGGCTGACTTTTTGTCTATATATATATATATATTATATGGGGCAAGACAGACCTCTCAAGCGCTAAGGGGGTGGAAAATGAAAGTTGAAGGAGGGCATTGACTAGGCATGGGAAGCTAGTGGGTAGGTGAGGTGGGCTTACTGGGGCAGTGTTGGAGTAGTAGGTATTCAGTTAGTGCTGTAGGTGCAATATTATATGGGGCTAGACAGACCTCTCATGCGCTAAGGGGTGGAAAATGAAAGTTGAGGTGGAGGCTAGGTTAGGCGTGGGATCGAATAGGTAGGTGAGGTGGGCTTACTGGTGCAGTGTTGAAGTAGTAGGTATTCAGTTAGTGCTGTAGGCGTGTCATGCATGGATACTAAGCGGTAAGGCAGCAGGCAGCATTGGGCTTAAACATACTATACAAATTGGCTTGGCAGAGTGCAAATTTGGCAATTGGGCAGCAATGGGCAGTGGCTCAGCCGAGGTAAGTTAAGATGAATGTTTGCAGTGGTCTGATCATTGCTTGTGAGCAAAGGCTAATTGGCTACCCCAAAGGGGTTATCTGAATAAAGGCTGCGACATTCAAGTTTTTTTTCATGGGTAGTTTGTTTCAAAATTGTTTAGATGGGAGGCAAATATGCTTAATATTTTATGGCATATTTTTGTATATAACACCTCTAAAGTCTAATTTTCATTGTATTGGGTGCTATTCATTTCTTGTTCAAGCCCAAAATGAGCATTGTTTATGTTCTGAATTTAAGATACGTTTTGTCATATTAGGTCTTAATCATATGTATGGTTAATGCTTGTGGGGCTCATATATGTGACTATACGTGTCTTTGGGGTCAACGAATTGCAAGCATTTATGAACGCGGGTGGTTTAAAACAGTCCGCGGTCCACGAAAATGTAACGGGTGGGCCACGTATGATCTGCAAGTATTGAAGTGGGGGGTTCAAAAATGTTACAATACGTGTCATTGGGGGTCAACAATTTGCAAGCATTTATGAACGCGGGAGTTTTAAAACATGTCGCGGTCCATGAAAATGTAAAGGGTGGGCCACGTATGATTAGCAAGTATTGATGAGGGGGGTTCATATATGTCACCATACGTGTCATTGGGGGTCAGCAAATTGCAAGCATTTATGAACGCGGGATTTTTAAAACAGTTCGCGGTCCACGAAAATGTAAAGGGTGGGCCACGTATGATCTGCAAGTATTGAAGTGGGGGTTCAAAAATGTTACCATACGTGTCATTGGGGGTCAACAATTTGCAAGCATTTATGAACGCGGGAGTTTTAAAATATGTCGCGGTCCATGAAAATGTAAAGGGTGGGCCACGTATGATTAGCAAATGCTTTGATGAGGGGGGTTCATATATGGCACCATACGTGTCATTGGGGGTCAGCAAATTGCAAGCATTTATGAACGCGGGGTTTTTAAAACAGTTCGCGGTCCACAAAAATGTAAAAGGTAGGCCACGTATGATCAGCAGCAATACGTAACTGAACGAGTACATGGACA
>JASANA010000537.1:0-42593 GCA_030248095.1 Ptycholaimellus sp. GST1_10
GAAGCTACAAATATGGTGAGTGCGTCCTCGGCTGGATTCTCCAGTCTCTCTTGTGGCCCAAGCTTCGACACCGCCTTCTCCTTCTTCAACTCCGACAAAGGGCAGCTTCTCTGCTTCGGCAGAAAGCTTTTCCAAGGGCAGCTGCATTGCTTAGCAATCAGCGAACTTTCCGGCTAATTGACCTGCTTAGGCAGTCAATCTTTTCGGGCAGCTGTCTTGCTTTTTGCAAACAGCGTTTTTCGGCTGGCTGCTCTGCTCTGCAGAAAAGCCGACAGGACTTTTACGGCTAAGGCTCGAGACTTAGACCGTTTTGTGGCTCAGCCAGGAGGCAAAATGATGAGGACATTGGCTATGCAGGGCTTGACTGACAGATGGCGGCTTGGATAAGCTTCTTTCGGACGGCCTGATCACCCGTTCAGACATCCTCCGCACTCGCCTGCAGCTCCCTGCCATGCTCTTCAACCTGGCTGCACCCACTCCGATAGACAGGGCCACTGCAGGGGCTCTAACATCCTTTATCAAGCGGTTTCCGAACTATTTCCTTTTGCCGCTTTCTTCTTTTCATTTCATTTTATTGCCCATAAATTTCTTCCAACTATTTTCTTGTGGCTGATGGCTACACTTTGCGTTGGAGGCAAAAAAAGGGCTTTTCATGCAGCTCCGTTTTTGGGGCCATGACGAAACCGCAACGCAATCTCTGGACGCGCTGGAAGGTTCCAGATTTTTGCGCATAAAGGCTGTGACGTCAAAGGGCTATGTTTTGAAAACGGCCAGCCCAGGGCCTAGGCTGAGGGGCGCTGGAATGCAAATTCGCCACCCATCCCCTTCTTCCGCACACCCCAACTGGTCCCCCCTCCTACGCTACAAGTGCACCCCTCTCAGACCACTTCCCTCCATCCAGCCGCTCTTGCTCTCTTATCGGACGCACACATCTGGCCACGCCCCCACTCACCCCCCTACAACAGACAAAGGGGCACAAAGGGCGATGGGGCGTGGGGTGTGGATAGAGGCAGTCTGCCTGACTCGCCCTTCACTTCACTCCACACTCCAGTCTCCGCTCTTCTCTCTCCTCCTCCCCCAACCATCACATACCCTACTAACACCCTATGCTTCCCTCTTAGGCGCGTCTTAGTGAGGTCTAGAAGAAAGATTGAGGTTGGAGGATGGTGGCCAAGCCACCACCCGAGCGCCCACCAGAGCGTCCCCCAGAGCTACCGCTCCGTCGCAGCAAGCGGCTGGCTGCCAAGCGCGGCGGGCCCAAGTCCAGAGATCGCTCTTCATCCGCCGGTGAACATCTCCGGCGTGCAAGATCCGAGGACACCCCAGGGCTTCGCCAAATGGCACCAGATCAATGGGCACAGATGGTTGCGCAAGGGCTTGTGCCTCCACAAGCCATTGCGCAATCATCTAACAATCTAAGGGCACTTGGACAGCAGTCCCCTCCTCCAACTGGCTTCCCTCTCAGGGCCGTTGGACAGGGGCTGTTGCCTCATCCATCGACACCACATACCGGTCAAGAAGGGCAAGAAGGGCAAAATGAAGGGCTGGAAGGGAGACAAATGGCCAGTGCAGAAGGGCAGGACGAATTGCCGGAAGAACAGAGAGCACGCATTATGGGCTTTGTTGAGGCCAATCTTCAAGGCGGTGATGCACACGTACGGCTTTTTCCAACCTCTTCCGGGCGCTCAATGCGTCGCCGAGTGCTGGGCACTGTTCGTGAGGCTTTCCGACGCAGAGGGCGCAGTGAAGGGCCGCCCACACCTGGGCGTACCCGACGCCGCTCTCCCTCACCTACTCTGCCACCCGCCAGACCCAGCTCTCCATCAGGCCACACAACACCTCCTCCCCCATCCGTTCCTCTCGCAGCCTCCACTCCGGCTCGCCCCCAGCCCACTTCCATACACCCTCCTTCCCACCTTCATCCTTCACCCTCTCCTTCTCCAGACCGCAGTCGCAGCCGAATCAGAAACACTGCCAGAAGAGGCCAAAGCATTGCAAGGCAGCTTGCAGGTGTGAACGAGGCGGAGCCTGCAGATGATTGGCACGAACGAGCCACTGCTTCACCTACGCCGGATGATGATGTTTCTATCCGCATTTCAGCAGAAAGAAGCCTGCATGAAAGGGCAAAGAAGCAACTTGCACAATCACACCACAGTGGAGGCTGGACAGATGGCGTTTCGGGTATTCCCTCGTCTTCTTTCCATCAGTGGACAGGCGCTACGCCACCGGAAAACTCTTTGGCTTCTTTGGCGCACATTTCTCAACTTTCCATTGCGCCCCCCTCCACACAAGCTACTACTCCTACCCGGACACGTCCACCTACCTTTCCTCCCTCTACAGGCATTACTGAGGCAGATTTGGATGCTATAACGGAGAGGCTAATAGCAAAACACGAGGCGGCAGCATTACTGGAGAGCCACGCACAGCCTACACCCGTACAGTGCCAAACCGCACCTCCAAACCCTCCTCCACAAACATCCCCCATACACCGTACCCCTTCGCAAGAGGCTCTGTCTAAATGGCAGCGTGAAGAAGAAATCCGCCGGAGGCAAAGTGAAAATGAGAGGCAAAGACGAGAGGCAGCTTTGGTGGCTGAAAGACGATTGCGGGAACAGATTGAGGCCGAGTTGAATGCAGACGGAGAGCAGGATCTTGCAGACGCCTCCCCTCCTCCTCCTCCTCCTCCTCCTCCCCCTCTTCCACCCACCACATCGGCACCTCCACCTCCTCCTTCACAAACTCTCCCTTCCACGGCAAGATCCACAGGCGGTACTCAATCTACAGGCCAATCCACAGGGCGACAAACGGGGCCAGATGATGGGCAACTTAATACACAGGGCAGAGGCGTGAGTATGGACAAGACATTCTATACCCCTAGCACTGGCCCTCCACCTCAAACCCCATCTTGTCCCACTACCCAAGCTAACACTTTACCCCCTCCTCAATCCCCACACCCTTCACCGTAGGCTTCTTTTTACCCAAGCGTCAATCTGAGATTCCCTCTGTTGATTCTTCTTTTCCTAGGGGGAGTCATTTTATGCGAAAATATAGAGGAAGAGTGCCAAATATTTCCATCCGAGGAAGAGTGCCAAAAATTTTCCATTCCTCGCAACAAAGGGCGAAAATTGGGTTTTTTTCAGAAAACTCGCGTCAATGGCCCCAAAAAGAAAACGACGCAGAACGAGGGCACCATGATGCAGAATTGTCCATACGAACCCAGAGTAGTGAAATTTTTAACAAAATTTTGGAGAAAACGGAGAAGAAAAGCCAAAAATCAGCCAAGGAAGGAAATAGGGCAAGGAAGGAAAAGAGGACCAGGAAGAAAACATTCCGTCCGACCGCGAAGAACAGAACCCCCACAGCAGTCAGACAACAAAGCGCCAGCAGCATCTTTGTATTCTTTAGATGATTGGCAATTCATAAGCTGCTCATGCTGTAGCATTTTACTCTTGTCTAGAAGTTAGCGATGTGGACGGCATATTTACTTGCCACATGAACAAGGGCTTCAAACAGTTATGTATTGGGGAAGAGCCATCGCTTGGCTCTTTTTTTGTCTGGAGGCAAAATTTTCCTTGTTTGTTCATGGACTAAAGCGCTGTTGCGCCAAATAGTTAGGACAAACAGCTACTAAAGCCTATTGCATGCAAACGACCTGAGCATCAGTTTATAAAAAACTGCGCAGTTTCACTGAAATGAAACATAGAGGAACTTGGGTCAAGCACAAAATCGAAAAAATCACTTCTTAAAAAACGTGAATCTGATTGGGAAATTTCTCCATATAGCCTGTGGCAAAAATAGCACCATTGGAAAGCTGAATCAATTTGCCAAAACACATAATTCTTGATTTTTTCTATTTCACTTTTTGTTGTAAAATGGCATAATGTCAAAATTTGGACAAATGTCCTATTTTTGGAGGTTTCTTCCATATTTTTGAAAATATTGGAACACAATTTACATTAAAATCAAAATCGAACACATTGCAAATGCCTAGAAAATATTTACTTTACCTTTCTTATTTCTTTTTGAGTTCAATATTATACTTTTCTTTTGTTACAAAGTTTAATTAAAAAATTAAATTTTATAACGTTAAAATTGTTTAGACAATTTATTTTTTGTTTAAATTTTATAGAATTTGCTATTTTTGTTTTATTTTATTTAAGCTCATCTTTTTTGCAGCATTTTCTCTTTTTGTGCCAAAATTGCCGCCTGCTTATGAATGAGCAGTGGTGTTTTTAGATGGACCAATATCAATGATGTGAATCTTGAAATTTTTGAACTGCCGCTCAGGACTTGGCCTGGGGGCAGTACTAAGGATTCACCCCAAAAAGGCGTGTGAGTCTATATATATATGTAAGCAAAGATACCTCGGTGGTTTCTCAACCAAATTGGCTCATTTTTTCAGGAAATACCCAGCATGTTGGCTGCTCAAACATATGTTTTCGGACCTTGGCAAAAATTAGTGGAACTGTGACAATTGCAATTTCTCCGTTTTTCAGGTGCTGATTTCACTAATTTTTGTCAAATTTTCCAAATGTTTTGGATTTTTGAACCAGATACAAGCAAATGGGCATCGAATTCGTAATCTGTGCCCAAAATTACCTATATGGTGCCATTTTTGAACTGCCGCCCAGGACTTGGCCTGGGGGCAGTATTAAGGATTCACCCCAAAAAATCCCTAAGTCCCAGACCCCATTTTTCAAGAAACATCATCTCACTGGGTAGTCTTATTGGATCAGATCAAGAGGTGGTCTACGTATGCATGATACATGGATTCAGATTATTATCTACCTATTAGAGGTAGTTTATTTACACCATAATGCAAGGGGCGGCAGTTCATCTCATGGGTTCAGCCACTTTGCGCAAATGAACCCCATGTTATACTAGTTGCTCAAAATAAATGTCAACGGTATCAGAATACATCACGATTGTGTTACATCTTGTCTAGATGATTGAAAATTCATAACCTTAGCATGCTGTAGCATTTTAGTCTTGTCTAGATCTTGGCCATGTGGAAAACATATTTACTTGCCAGCACATGAACAAAACTAACATGTTGCCACATGAACAAGGCTTCGAACAATGTTGAGACCTTTCGAAATTTCAAGAATTTTGCCATCTAGAGCTGGAATTTTGCTTTGATTGATGTATATATATGTCTTAGGGTTCAACCAATAATTTCTTCAATCAATTCGATTTTATGCAAGCCATAACCATTCGTAACAAGGGCGCTGTTGCTCTATAAGACTCCATAAAGTTCATAAACCTATTGCATGCAAGCTAACCTGCGCATCAGTTTAGATAAAACTGTGCAGTTTGGATTTGGTGAAACATAAGCGAAATGGGTAGAGCACAAAATCGAACCAAATCACTCTTAAAAACGTGAATTGATTGAGAAATTTCTCCATTAAACTTACATAAAAATATAACATGACTGAAACAGCTGAAACAATTTGCTACAACAGGTAATTCTTCGATTTTCGAATTCCCGCTTTTGTTATAAAATGCGAACACTTCTAATTTTAAGATGTCTTAAATTTTACCATTTTTTGCTGGTTTTTTACATATTTCTATAACTATAAGTCCAAAATCAAAATTTCACGATTTTCCTCCTTGAGATCTCCTTACAAGCTTTCGATTGGTGTATATATGTTCATGGTTTCATCAATATCCCAGGTGCTGAATATCGGGACATGCGACCACCCAAAAACTCGATCACCCATTCATTCATAACTAAGGCGCTGTCACGCCCTAAGGATTTGCGAAATGTTTTCCCAAAACACTTGCAACATTTGCGAAATGTTTTCCCAAAAACATTGCAACATTTGGGAAATGTTTTCACAAAACATTTGCAACATTTGTGAAATGTTTTTCCAAAACATTTTTAAAATGTTTTCCAAAACATTTGCAAAATGATTTCCCAAAATATTTGCAAAATGTTTTCCCAAAACATATGTTAAATGTTTTCCTGAAACATTTGCGAAATGTTTTCCCAAAACATTTGCAAAGTGTTTTCCCAAAACATTTGCTAAACGTTTTCCTGAAGCATTTGCTAAATGTTTTCCCGAAACATCTGCGAAATGTTTTCCCAAAACATTTGCAAAATGTTTTCCCAACATTTTACGCAAACGTTTTCAAAACATTTACTAAATGTTTTCCCTAAACATTTGCTAAATGTTTTCCCAAAACATGTACAAAACGTTTTCCCAAAACACTTGGAACATTTACGAACTTTTTTCCAAACATTTAAAATGTTTTCCAAAACATTTGCGAAATATTTTCCTGAAACATCTGCGAAATGTTTTCCCAAAACATTTGATAAATGTTTTCCTGAAACATTTGCAAAATGATTTCCCAAAAAAACATTTGCAAAAATGTTTTCATGAAACATTAGCATCATTTGCGAAATGTTTTCCCAAAACATTTGCAAAATGATTTCCCAAAACATTTGCAAAATGTTTTCATGAAACATTTGCATCATTTGCGAAATGTTTTCCCAAAACATTTGCAACATTTGCGAAAATGTTTTACTAAAACATTTGTAAAATGTTTTCCGAAAAACATTTGCAAAAATGTTTTCCCATAACATTTGCTAAACGTTTTCCTGAAGCATTTGCTAAATGTTTTCCCAAAACATTTACGAAATGTTTTCCCAAAACATTTGCACAATGTTTTCCCAAAACATTTACTAAATGTTTTCCCTAAACATTTACGAAATGTTTTCCCAAAACATTTGCAAAAATGTTTTCCCAGAACATTTGCTAAATGTTTTCCTGAAGCATTTGCTAAATGTTTTCCTGAAGCATTTGCGAAATTGTTTTCCCTGAAACATTTACGAAATGTTTTCCAAAACATTTGCGAAATGTTTTCCCACAACATTTGTAAAATGTTTTCCCACAACATTTGTAAAATGTTTTCCCACAACATTTGTAAAATGTTTTCCTGAAGCATTTGCTAAATGTTTTCCCAAAACATTTACGAAATGTTTTCCCAAAACATTTGCACAATGTTTTCCCAAAACATTTACTAAATGTTTTCCCTAAACATTTACGAAATGTTTTCCCAAAACATTTGCAAAATGTTTTCCCATAACATTTGCTAAATGTTTTCCTGAAGCATTTGCTAAATGTTTTCCTGAAGCATTTGCGAAATTGTTTTCCCTAAACATTTACGAAATGTTTTCCCAAAACATTTGCGAAATGTTTTCCCACAACATTTGTAAAATGTTTTCCCACAACATTTGTAAAATGTTTTCCCACAACATTTGTAAAATGTTTTCCTGAAACATCTGCGAAATATATTCCCAAAACATTTACTAAATGTTTTCCCAAAACATTTACTAAATGTTTTCCCAAAACATTTACTAAATGTTTTCCCAAAACATTTACTAAATGTTTTCCCAAAACATTTACTAAATGTTTTCCCAAAACATTTGCGAAATGTTTTCCTAAAACATTTGCGAAATGTTTTCCCAAAACATTTGCGAAATGTTTTCCTGAAACATTTGCGAAATGTTTTCCTGAAACATTTGCGAGATGTTTTCCTGAAACATTTGCGAAATGTTTACCCAAAACATTTGTAAAATGTTTTCCCAAAACATTTGCGAAATGTTTTCCCAAAACATTTGCGAAATGTTTTCCCACAACATTTGTAAAATGTTTTCCCACAACATTTGTAAAATGTTTTCCCACAACATTTGTAAAATGTTTTCCTGAAACATCTGCGAAATGTATTCCCAAAACATTTACTTAATGTTTTCCCAAAACATTTACTAAATGTTTTCCCAAAACATTTACTAAATGTTTTCCCAAAACATTTACTAAATGTTTTCCCAAAACATTTACTAAATGTTTTCCCAAAACATTTACTAAATGTTTTCCAAAAACATTTGCGAAATGTTTTCCCAAAACATTTGCGAAATGTTTTCCCAAATTATTTGCAAAATTTGCGAAATGTTTTCCCAAATTATTTGCAAAATTTGCGAAATGTTTTCCCAAAACATTTGTAAAATGTTTTCCTGAAACATTTGCATCATTTGCGAAATGTTTTCCAAAAACATTTGTAAAATGTTTTCCCAAAACATTTGCAAAGTGTTTTCCGAAAACATTTGCGAAATGTTTTCCTGAAACATTTGCGAATGTTTTTTTTCCTGAAACATTTGCGAAATGTTTACCCAAAACATTTGCAAATGTTTTCCTGAAACATTTGCGAAATGTTTTCCCAAAACATTTGTAAAATGTTTTCCCAAAACATTTACTAAATGTTTTCCCAAAACATTTGCGAAATGTTTTCCTAAAACATTTGCTAAATGTTTTCCTGAAGCATTTGCTAAATGTTTTCCTGAAGCATTTGCAAAATTGTTTTCCCTAAACATTTACGAAATGTTTTCCCAAAACATTTGCGAAATGTTTTCCTACAACATTTGTAAAATGTTTTCCCACAACATTTGTAAAATGTTTTCCTGAAACATCTGCGAAATATATTCCCAAAACATTTACTAAATGTTTTCCCAAAACATTTACTAAATGTTTTCCCAAAACATTTACTAAATGTTTTCCCAAAACATTTGCGAAATGTTTTCCCAAAACATTTGCGAAATGTTTTCCTGAAACATTTGCGAAATGTTTTCCTGAAACATTTGCGAGATGTTTTCCTGAAACATTTGCGAAATGTTTACCCAAAACATTTGTAAAATGTTTTCCCAAAACATTTGCGAAATGTTTTCCCACAACATTTGTAAAATGTTTTCCCACAACATTTGTAAAATGTTTTCCCACAACATTTGTAAAATGTTTTCCTGAAACATCTGCGAAATGTATTCCCAAAACATTTACTTAATGTTTTCCCAAAACATTTACTAAATGTTTTCCCAAAACATTTACTAAATGTTTTCCCAAAACATTTACTAAATGTTTTCCCAAAACATTTACTAAATGTTTTCTCAAAACATTTACTAAATGTTGTCCAAAAACATTTGCAAAATGTTTTCCTAAAACATTTGCGAAATGTTTTCCCAAAACATTTGCGAAATGTTTTCCCAAAACATTTGCGAAATGCTTTCCCAAAACATTTGCGAAATGTTTTCCCAAAACATTTGCTAAATGTTTTCCCAAAACCTTTGCTAAATGTTTTCCCAAATTATTTGCAAAATTTGCGAAATGTTTTCCCAAAACATTTGTAAAATGTTTTCCTGAAACATTTGCATCATTTGCGAAATGTTTTCCAAAAACATTTGTAAAATGTTTTCCCAAAACATTTGCAAAGTGTTTTCCGAAAACATTTGCGAAATGTTTTCCTGAAACATTTGCGAATGTTTTTTTCCTGAAACATTTGCAAATGTTTTCCTGAAACATTTGTGAAATGTTTTCCCAAAACATTTGCGAAATGTTTTCCCAAAACATTTGTAAAATGTTTTCCCAAAACATTTACTAAATGTTTTCCCAAAACATTTGCGAAATGTTTTCCTAAAACATTTGCGAAATGTTTTCCTAAAACATTTGCGAAATGTTTTCCCAAAACATTTGTAAAATGTTTTCCTGAAACATCTGCGAAATGTATTCCCAAAACATTTACTAAATGTTTCCCAATGTTAAATGTTACTAAATGTTTACCAAAAACATTTGCGAAATGTTTTCCTGAAACATTTGCGAAATGTTTACCCAAAACATTTGCAAATGTTTTCCTGAAACATCTGCGAAATGTATTCCCAAAACATTTACTAAATGTTTTCCCAAAACATTTACTAAATGTTTTCCCAAAACATTTACTAAATGATTTCCCAAAACATTTACAAAATGTTTTCCCAAAACATTTGCGAAATGTTTTCCCAAAACATTTGCGAAATGTTTTCCCAAAACATTTGTAAAATGTTTTCCTGAAACATCTGCGAAATGTATTCCTAAAACATTTACTAAATGTTTTCCCAAAACTTACTAAATGTTTTCCAAAAACATTTGCGAAATGTTTTCCCCAAAACATTTGCTAAATGTTTTCCCAAAACATTTCCTAAACGTTTTCCAAAACATCCGCGAAATGTTTTCCCAAAACATTTGCAAAATTTGCAAATGTTTTCCCAAAACATTTGTAAAATGTTTTCCTGAAACATTTGCATCATTTGCGAAATGTTTTCCCAAAACATTTGCAAAAAGTGTTTTCCGAAAACATTTGCGAAATGTTTTGCCGAAACATTGGCCTATTTCCTGAAACATTTGCGAAATGTTTACCCAAAACATTTGCGAAATGTTTTCCAAAAACATTTGCAAATGTTTTCCTGAAACATTTGCGAAATGTTTTCCCAAAACATTTGCAAAATGTTTTCCCAAAACATTTACTAAATGTTTTCCCAAAACATTTACTAAATGTTTTCCCAAAACATTTGCGAAATGTTTTCCCAAAACATTTGCGAAATGTTTTCCCAAAACATTTGCAAAGTGTTTTCCGAAAACATTTGCTAAATGTTTTCCCAAAACATTTGCGAAATGTTTTCCTGAAACATTTGCGAAATGATTTCCTGAAACATTTGCGAAATGTTTTCCTGAAACATTTGCGAAATGATTTCCTGAAACATTTGCGAAATGTTTACCCAAAACATTTGTAAAATGTTTTCCCAAAACATTTGCAAAGTGTTTTCCGAAAACATTTGCGAAATGTTTTCCTGAAACATTTGCGAATGTTTTTTTCCTGAACCATTTGCAAATGTTTTCCTGAAACATTTGCGAAATGTTTTCCCAAAACATTTGCAAAGTGTTTTCCGAAAACATTTGCTAAATGTTTTCCCAAAACATTTGCGAAATGATTTCCTGAAACATTTGCGAAATGTTTACCCAAAACATTTGCGAAATGTTTTCCCAAAACATTTGCAAATGTTTTCCTGAAACATTTGCGAAATGTTTTCCCAAAACATTTGCAAAATGTTTTCCCAAAACATTTACTAAATGTTTTCCCAAAACATTTACTAAATGTTTTCCCAAAACATTTGCGAAATGTTTTCCCAAAACATTTGCGAAATGTTTTCCCAAAACATTTGCAAAGTGTTTTCCGAAAACATTTGCTAAATGTTTTCCCAAAACATTTGCGAAATGTTTTCCTGAAACATTTGCGAAATGTTTTCCCAAAACATTTGCAAAATGTTTTCCCAAAACATTTACTAAATGTTTTCCCAAAACATTTACTAAATGTTTTCCCAAAACATTTGCGAAATGTTTTCCCAAAACATTTGCGAAATGTTTTCCCAAAACATTTGCGAAATGTTTTCCCAAAACATTTGCGAAATGTTTTCCCAAAACATTTGCGAAAAGATTTCCCATTTTCCAATTTTAACCGAGTTTATGACCCAATTTTAACCGAGTGTATGAGACAAATTAAACCAAGTTTATGATCCAAATTAAACCGAGTTTTATGAGCCAAATTAAACCGATTTATGATCCAAATTAAACCATGTTTATGAGCCGAATTAAACCGAGTTTATGATCCAAATTAAACCGAGTTTTATGAGCCAAATTAAACCGATTTATGATCCAAATTAAATCATGTTTATGAGCCGAATTAAACCGAGTTTATGAGCCAAATTAAACCGAGTTTATGAGCCAAATCAAACCGATTTTATGAACCAAATCAAAGTTTTTGAGTCTAACTTAACTAAGTTTATGCGCCAAAATGTAAGGACATTTGTGAACCACCCATTTAACTACCCCTTTGACCCTTTTTCTTGAAACTAGCTGGACGTTCTGGCTGACCTTAAGGAGTTCCGAACCGAAAGCTGTACTGGTGTAGTTGTGGCTCAGTTGAGGATTGCTGTCCTGCTCTTCGAAGTCCATCTTCGTCGCAGTACGTCTTGACACTGGAAAAACTGGGATATTGCCATTGAAAGCGAAATGAAGCTGTAGTATGAAAACCTAGGAGTTGCAGAAGCGGGGAAGGATGGTCGCTGAAATGGCAGTGGACGCAGAGCCATTCCAGTGTTTCGGGGGTTCAGGGATTTTAGTGGACTTTAAAGATTAGATAGTAGGTGTCGCCCCAGACGCAAGCAGACCGGCAGAGTGCAAAGCCGCGCTTCGTCCTCTTTTGTCTATGAAGCATGCCTCACGCACATTCGACATAGCTCGCACCAAAGGACTACATTTTTTATCTCCTTTATATAGCCTTGCAGCCTGTCCCAGGGGGCTGATCGACATCTTGATTTTCGCGCCAAGATTCAGCAGCACAATTCGCATTTCATTCAGATTTTCAGCTTTTAGCGGTCTCAGCTTTATTGCTGTACAGTTGTACCGACTATCAGCGGAAACCAAACAAAAGAAAAGCAGATTTGCAGCAAATCACTGAACAGTAAATGGAGCAAAAGGCAGGAATTCGATCAGTCAGATTGGGCGCCATTTAGTCATCGAGAAAGAAAATATATCTGGTACCATCGGCAGGCCAAATGTGAATCTCTTTTCTCCCAAAAAGTCGATTAATCCGAGTTTAAAGTCAAGGAAATACATCTAATACTAGTGGAATCTGCTTCTAAGACAATTGCATTTTGTTTTAGCGCGCAGACCAGTGGCTCTTTCCATTGCGCGCTAAACCAAAATGCAGGTGGCTCAGCAGATTCCACTAGTATTAGATGTATTTCCTTGACTTTAAACTCGGATTAATCGACTTTTTGGGAGAAAAGAGATTCACATTTGGCCTGCCGATGGTACCAGATATTTCTTCCACTTTTAATATAGTATAAAATGTATAAATAAAAATTTTATATTGTTGGTTATATGTAGTTATATATTAAGATATTATTGGACAAAAAAATAAATAATTGATAAAAAATAAACTTCTTTAAAAATATAACGAAAAGAAAAGGCTCGAAAATCAGAAATACAATGCAAATTTTTGTGAAATTTTCATGATTTATATTTAGGGCAATCGATTTTTGAGCAAAAAAGCTTTAATTTTGTCCTGCCGATGGTACCAGTTGTTTTCTCAACTTAAAATTTCCAAAATAAAAATGATTGTCTGAGTAGGATTCGAACCCCCCAGTTTCATCGCAACTGCCCAATCGCTTAGACCACTACACAACTGGTGCATATGAACCCTTGTTTAACTGAAGACATATGAATATATAAACATATGAGGCCCAGGCACCCGGGGAAGGAGGGGGTGGGGGGGAAAATGAATACCTACTTCCATTTCAAGAATAGATGCGGAGGAGAAGAAGAAGGAGGAGGAGTTCGGACAAATGGTTTTTTGCATTTTTCACCCTAAAATCAAACGTTTTACGAAAAACTCAAAAAATAAACTATAGTCAATTCGATGTTGCTCTTTCCAATGGTGAAAGAATTAGAGCGATTGGAGCCTTCTGTGACGAGCAATCGCCTTATCAAATTTAAGATCTAGCAATAACCCTCAAAACATACACCTGGGTCGAAAAGAGGGGCTTGGCGCTGACACTTCGCTAAAGCTCCGTTCGCGCAAGCCCAATATGTCTAAACGTTACACATTGGGCTGGCGCGAATGGAGCATCAGCGAAGTGTCAGCGACCAGCCCCTCTTTTCGACTCAGGTGTACGTTTTCGGGGTTATTGCTAGATCTTAAAATTGATAAGGATTTTGTGCTTCACAGAAACGTCCAATCGTTCTGATTCTTTTTGCATTGGAAAAAGCATCATCGAATTGACCAAAACTCGCGAGAAAATGCCCAAAAACGACAGAACACAAGAGAAAACTACTCAAAACCATTTGTCCGAACTCCTCCTTCTCCTTCTTCTTCTCCTTCTCCTCCGCATCTATTCTTGAAATAAGAGTAGGTATTCATTTCTTCCCCACACCCCCCTTAACCGGGTTTCTGGGCCTCATATATTTATTTATTCATAAGTCTTCAGTTAAACCGATGGTCCATGTGCACCAGTGGTGTAGTGGTCTAAGCGATCAGATAGCTGGATAAAACTGGCAAGTTCGAATCCTTCTCTGGCAATCATTTTTATTTTGGAAATTTTAAGTTGAGAAAACAACTGGTACCATCGGCAGGACAAAATTAAAGCTTTTTTGCTCAAAAATCGATTGCCCTAAATATAAATCATGAAAATTTCACAAAAATATGTTACTTTGCCAATAAATTTGCATTGTATTTCTGATTTTTGAGTCTTTTCTTTTCGTTATAATTTTAAATAAGTTCATTTTTATCAATTATTTATTTTTTTGTCCAATAATATTTTAATATATAACTATATATAACCAACAATATAAAATTTTAATTTATACATTTTATACTATATTAAAAGTGGAAGAAATACCTGGTACCATCGGCAAGCCAAATGTGAATCTCTTTTCTCCCAAAAAGTCGATTTGTGCGAGTTTAAAGTCAAGGAAATTCATCTACTACTAGTGGAATCTGCTGAGCCACCTGCATTTTGGTTTAGCGCGCAATGGAAAAAGCCACTGGACTGCGCGCTAAAACAAAATGCAATTGTCTTAGAAGCAGATTCCACTAGTAGTAGATGAATTTCCTTGACTTTAAACTCGGACAAATCGATTTTTTTGGGAGAAAAGAGATTCACATTTGGCCTGCCGATTGTACCAGATATACGATTATTTAGAAGTGTAAAATGGGTGGGTGGTTCTTTTGCACAACTTTTTTGCTGAAAAATGGTTGTGCCAAAATTTTGAGTTTTTGCTGGAACCGACTCAGTGAACTTGTTCACTGACACCATTTTGATCTGTTAAAGGGGCTGTCTATTGGCTGGAGGAGAGTATTGTGCGCTTCTGCTACGCTGACAGGTTGCGAGCGCAGGAGTTGGCCTGTCAGATTCACTACTACGATAAGGATGCACGAAGCCAGGTTTTGGCATTTTTATTCATTTTCAGGTCAAAGGCTCTAATTGGCCGTTTTTTGCAGGGCTCATCCGAAGATGACCACACCGCTGGCTCGTAAACGTAGTCTGGGATCTACAATTTACGAAAATTAAGCTTTTACCAGTTCTCGATTCGTTTTGTCCTAGTATTGTTGAGGGTTGAGCAGAAGATCTTTTTGTCTCAGTGGCAATTGACTTTTGTTCGATTGTGTGATTAGAATGCAGCTGTCATTTGGTAGCGAAATTGGCAGCCGTTTGCCCTGGTCGCTGCTATTATGGATCGAAAAACTTCGAATCAAAAACCGCATCGAAAAACTAAGTTATTTCCAAAAATGAACAAATTCCACTAGTAGTTGATATATTTCCACTAGTAGTAGATATATTTCTTTTACTTTAGGCTCAGGCTAACCAATTTTTGGGGGAAAAGAGGTCTATTTTTGGCTAGCCAATTAGTTACAGATATTATACTTGCTTATCAACTCAAGCTTTGAAAAACAGCTTTTGCCTTGTTTTTAGATACGCCTTTCTGTTTTGTGCTTATTTGGCTTTTTATTCACACTCCCTCCTTGCGCAGAAGAAAAAAAGAGGGACAGGATGTAGGTTCAAGATTTCTAGTGTCCGGGAATAAATAGAACACCAACAATGAGTCCATAGAGAGCAATGGCGTGAACTAGGAAGAGGATGAGCATGAGTCGGCCCAGACCTCCCTCCTTGGCCTCCGCAGACCGCTCTCCCAGCTTCAATGCCTTTTCATTTCTTCCCACCCCTTCCCCCAGAATGGGAAGGTGAACCCATTTCTTGGCTATGCATCCGATGGCAGAGCCGGCCGCCAGACAGCAGAGACCCACGCTCAGGCCACCGCACAGATTGAGCATTGCCCTCAACCCCCTCCTGCCTATTGGGAGCAGAGTGGAGGGTGATTGGGAGGAGCACTGGCGCTGGAATTGGACGCAGTGAGTGGCAGCGGCTGCGCTGTCATGATACCAGACGTCCTGGAAACGCATGGCCTGGGCAACGTTGCCCTTGATGAGGACGGCGACGACGAGGCCGTAGATGGACACCAGGCCGGCCATCAGCGTCGCTATGAAGCCGACCAGGAAGGGAGGACCCACGGCCTGCCGCAGCACCGACGAGGCTTTCACCGTTCCCACTGCCCCGCCAATGCCTGCAACAAGCCTTCTGCTCCTGCTCATCAATTCCCTGATAGGTTGGTAGGTGGGTTGGAAGTTGAGAAGCGGAGACCAGCCAGTCCGACGGCCAATGCGGCTCCGAGGCCGGCCAGGAGGTAGGGCAGGTTGTCCATGGCCAGGCATTCCACTGGAGGTGCTGGAGTTGCCATTAGCCTTTTGCTTCCTGATGGGGGTTTTGCTGAGAGCGAATGGTTAGTTGTGAGGAGACGCTAAATTTATAAGCCACCGTCGGAGACAAGAGACGAGAAAAAACAAATAGAGATAGGGGATGATAAGACTAAAAGCTTCATCCGTGATGTTGACAGAGCCTTGGACGTCAGACCTGTTCCATGGACGCTTCCTGATGACTCAAGGTTTTCCATGGCTATATCTGTCACAGTGCAATGATATTCGCCAGAGAAATATGTGCGCATTTATTGCATTTATATTGCTCGATCTTTCATTCAAAAGTATACATTTTTTTCAAAACGCGAATGTTGGACGGGGTAAACTGAAAGGAAGATGAACCCGAAAATAGAAACTGGAATTATGACTTTCGCGTATCACACAGATGAAAAGTATTTCGTCTACACATTTCTGGTGACAAATCAGATTTGATTGTCTTGAATCGATGAAACGCTTTGCCGATGTACAATGGTGGAATCAGACAGCATTGGGCAAAATGGGCACAACACCGATGCCAACTCCTCCTTCGTGTGCTTGCATCGAACTTCCGAACTCCCAAGCATCCTTCTCTACGTTGTATATCTTCAACATTGACTATCTATGCATATTTTTGCACCACTCTTATGTCTAAAACCAATAACAGGCCAACTCCTGCAATGGGGGGTTTGTAAAAATAGATAATTGCCATAAAAACCAGGTCCATTTTTAAAGCCAGCTTTGGACGAGAACATGCTATTTGTCACCTATGAAGCTACAAAACTTGAGAAGCGCTGGGAATTGGAAAAAAGAAGGGACTGAGAAGAGATACGGACCTCCATGGATGCGAGGTTGGTGACGCCGTCGTAGCCGCCTATGGCGTAGAGCTGGCCAGCGTTGGGGACGAGCGCCACTCGACTCCGCTTCACGCCCATCGGCTCCAGTGCCTTCCACTCGTCCGCCTCCGCATCGTAGACTTCTACCGAGCGCAAGAACTGCTGCCCGTCATAGCCACCGCACACGTATATCTGCAACAGCGCGCCATGAAGCCTGATGAATGGAATGAGTGATGGATGAGAAAGGGCGCTTGAACCTTGCCGTTGAGGGCACAGGCGCCCAGACGACAGCGTCTGCTGAGCATGGGCTTGACGGGGCGCCAGCGTCCCGTCTCCGGCTCCAGCACCTCCACGGAGTTGAAGATGGACATCCCGTCGTGGCCGCCCAGGACTGCAGGCACCAGCTATCAGCCAGGGGAAGAGACAGGGGAAGGTGTGAACTGTAGATTTTGCCGTCCAGGACAGCAATGCCGGAAGCTGAGCGCTGCTTGGACATGGGGCTGGTGAGGTGCCAGCGATTGGCTTCCGCGTCGTACATCTCTACCGTAGACAACGAAGTTATGCCTGTACTATTCACGCCCCTTAGCTGATGTAGAGTTGGGGTGGATGGATAAGAGAGGCTTGAAAAGCACCGTCATAGCCGCCGCAGACATAGAGCTTGTCCTCGCAGACGGCGGAACCGAGAGCGCTGCGTTTGTTGTTGAGTGGGGCGACCTCCTTCCAGAGGCGAGCCTCCGGGTCCAGCACCTCCACCGTCCGCAGTCGCTCGTGGCCATTGAAGCCGCCGATGGCGTACAGCTGGCCTCGCATCACCGCCACGCCCACTCGCGACCTGCCTCCCCAGCCAAGGCCTCACAGCAGGCTCTGTGGAGGGAAGAAGGAGACCTGAGCGTGGACATGGGCTCGATGGTGTGCCAGCGGGCGTCCAGAGGGTCGTACTTCTCCACAGTGCTCAGGGAGTCCCCGGCGTTGGTCAGGCCGCCCACCGCGTAGATGATGCCTGGCGCAAAGGAGAGAGCCTTGATATGGAGGAGGGGGTTTGGGAAAGGGATAACCGGGTACGTCGTCACAACAGCGCGGCTTGGTGACGAAAGTTTGGAGGAGAGGACGGCGTTCCGGCATGAGGTGGTAGTCCTTGGCCTCGTCTACCAAGTCACGACACCTATTCATTCACACCTTTCACGCTCTTTTTTATGTTCACCCCTACTATGGCCAATGTCTCATTGAAATAGGATAAAAAAGGACCTTTCTGAGGCAAGATAGGAAGTGAAACCGAAGATCGTCTCGTATGAGAGCGTTGGCGGCGACAACGTCGGTGATGTAGTGAGGGCGTAGAAGGGGGAGGCGGATGGCTGCCAGTATTTCCGCCATAGCCCCCTTTCGCTCCTCCGCTGAAGCCAGCACCCAAGCGATGCCCGCCTCGAACACCTCCAATCCCCTTCTCTACCTCTCATTCTGCCTCCTCAGCATCTTTCAATCTCCTGCGACTATCTTTCATCTAAGCTGGTAATTAGCTGAATGAACCTGCTCTTCGGACTGTACGTGAAGCTCTCCGTTGCGGAGGACGGAGAGTAGGTCGGCCAGGGAAAGATTTTGGAATTCCGGGGTTTTGGCGACGAGGACGAAATGCTTCTGCAGGAAGCGATCCGTCGCCCGCCGCAGCGCAGCGCAGCCCATCGCCGCCGAGAAACTTCGCAACGCCAGCACATTCCCACTCTTCAATCCCACTCCCTCTACTTCCAACCAGCCAGCCTTGCTGCCTTGGGGGGGGGGGAAGACTTGGAGGCGTGTTTGTAGGAAGTTTGAGCAGGCAGAGACGATGGGCTGGAGGTTGAGGAAGGCGGCGCCCATCATGAGAGATTGGACATTGGCGGGGGTGATGCGAACGCGGCCCGTGTACGCAAAGTTCACCAGCTGCTCCAGAATATCCGCCTCCACTCCCTTCACAATATTTACCATCTGTTGCATTCTTAATGACATTCGATTGTTTTATTATCATTTTCATATTGCCCCCTCTCTCTCAGTAATATTTTGCAACTAAATGGTGAGTATATAAGTTGAGGGTAGGGCTTTAACTTGAATGTGAATGCGGTCCTGCTGAGTCTCGAGCATGTCGGCCGTGAACATAGCCTTGAAGTAGGGGCTGCAAGAATGGGACGATGAAAATGGGTCTAGAGAATCTCGGCTCTGAACATGGCTGCCGCAAGAATGAGGCGATGGGCGCTGATTTCCCGCCCCTCCGCCTCCAGTCGCACATCCACCAGCCGCCCCTCCCTCCGCAGCTCCTCGAAGGTCGGCCAGCCCGACGTCACCGAATCCGTATCCTCCAGCCTGCACCACACACCCTTCGCCTGTCCTTCTTCCCTCCTCTTCTCCTCCAGCCAACCAAACTTCCTCGTCCTCGTCCGCCATGGCATGGCCCAGGCTTTGCATCCTTTGCTTCCTCCCCCAGGCCTCTAAGCGAGGCTCCTGAAGAAAGGCCGTAGGCGGAAGGCTGGCCACAGGGGGGACTGGTGCTTGGATGCGCAGGAGCTGAGGAATCCTCGGCGTCTGCGCAGTCTGGCAGCAGAGTCAGCCGCCCCATCTTCCAGCACTTTCGAAACTCCTGCGCTTCCCTCAACCCCCTCATCATCCTTTACCCTTATCCTCTACCAGACTCCCTGCCCACTTTGGGGCCAGGGATTGAGTTCTTGGCGATACTCTAAAAGCTCGCCCTTAAGAGCAGTTCAGGATTGGCTACTTAGGCACCCTTTCTTTATCTCGTCAAAACATCGTTTCGTCATCTGCCTGCTAAAGCTGATCCCCTCCCAGCTTTACACAAGTAGCCTTGATCCGCGCAATCTTGATCTAGAGCATGCCTTAAATAGGAGATTGTTTGCAGCAGAGCTCAGCAAAAATCTTGGATCAAGAAAGGAAGAAGAAGCGAGAATGGCTGCTGAGAACGGCGAAGGCAACGCGGGCACCGCAGAGGCCGAGTACATCAAGCTCAAGGTCGTCGGCCAGGACTCCAACGAAGTCCACTTCCGGTTACCCCCTCTTCCTACTCTACTACTTCTCTAGTCCCCCCTTCCTACACCCCCTAGTCTGTTGAGTCTGCTGGTGGAGGCATGAAGGAGAGAAAAGGTGAATTGGCAGGGTGAAGATGGGGACGTTGATGGGGAAGCTGAAGAAGTCCTACGCGGACCGTGTGGGTGTGGCGCCGACGAGCCTTCGCTTCCTCTTCGACGGCCGGCGGATCAACGATGAGGACTCCCCCAAGTCACTGGACATGGAGAACGACGACGTCATCGAGGTTCCCAGCTTTTCCTCCTAAGGCCCAGACTATTGAGAATGGGAGAGCATTGGCAGGTCTACCAGGAGCAGACGGGTGGCTGCTGCTGATTCCCTCTTCCCCTTTTCTCAATGTCTTGCACCACTTTCTCAGTCTCATCAGAGCAGTCCTCCATTGCCTATCTTTCTCCCCTCCCTCGCCAGCTTTTCCCGCTTTAAGCATTTTGTTGTCGACTGAGTGCTCTGGTAGTGATGACCATGTTGTTTCTACTCTTCATCCATTTCAGCTGGCCTTCCATTTTTGTCTCCCTTTTTTGCAAGCTTCAGCAGGACAACAATTGGCTTCAAAGCTTGGGAAATGCAATGGAAAATCAATGGCTTCAATGCAGTTTGAACAAAAACTCGAAGCGCCATGCATAATGAAAGACGTTTGGCTTCGTCGCTAAGACAGCCATTGTTGGGAGTTTGAAATTTAGTCGATCACCAAAGGGAAGCGCATCTGAAAGAGTGGGGCAACGGGCAAGCAAAAGAAAAAGGTGCATGGTCTTTCCTAGATGGTCATCACAAGTGTGGCCAACGGCCAAGAGGCTGGTCTCAGTCGAAAGCTTCTGCAAAATCCCAGCAGCCCGCCATCCGACCAATCTACACCGTTTCAATTTTTATCCTTCACCCGATAAACGCACAAAGCATGGAGTCTGGCTTGAGGTTAGAGCAGACAGAGGAAGGTCTGATAGAGGAGAAGGGAGAGGAAGGCCCTGCTCCACAAGTTCACCAAGCGCCGGCCAAAAAACCAGTCTCCACCAAAATCCCCAAGGAAACGGAGTTGCACATCGAGCTCTCCAACCGCATCGGCATCTACTACAGCGGCAGACGGTAGAATGAGGCAATGACAGGCATTGGATGCGTAGGAATGAGAGCTGTTGAAGACTGGAGGGCACTGTGGTTTTTGCGACACCAGAGCCAGTTAAGTGCAAGGGAATCTTCTGCAAACTCCGTGGCTATGCCAAAACTGAGTGGCGTCAGGAGGGAAAGGTCAAGGAAGGCACACCGCCTGATAACTACAAACGGGAATTGGTTCTTTCAGTTTTTTTGTTTTTTTAGAGTTACCAACCTTATTCTTTATTGCTCCATAATTTGACAAACAAATCGATGATAGGAAAGAGAGAAAGACAAGCTAGTCTGCAAGAATTTGGATGACAGGAGATCTTCGAGCACAAGGTGAAGCTGTTCGGAAAGGACAAGTACGGCAGCTATCAGCCAGAATCAACGGTGCAAAAGGGCACGCATCGCTTTCCCTTCATCTTCGACATACCTGGTATTGACTAATTTGGTGTTGAAAGAAGCGAGAAAGAAGAAATCCACTGCAGCAACGGCACCAATGAGCTTCGAATGGCCTGGCGGGGGATTCATTCGATACCAGCTGTACGCTCTGCTCGATAGTGAGAAGCCTGTGAAAAAATCAAGGCCAGTCACCATCGTCGGTTTGCCACCAGTGTGGGGTAAACGTAAACGGGACGAACGGAAAACGTATACGTAAACGTATCCTCATTTTGCATCATGAAACGGAAAAAAGCAACGCATGGAAAAAAAACGTATCATTTTCAAAATGGAAAAAAAACGCAAAGTAAATAGATGCAATCCTGGAATTTTTGCATTTACCCAGGACCGAAATAGGCCCAGTTCTACACACAGGTGAGAAGGTGCCATTTTCTGGTCTCAAGGCTGACAAGGTCACTCTCATGGCTGACACCTTTTGTGTGATTATGGCTTTCCTCACCCTCCTGCCTCTGAATCCTCACTCTAGCAAAATGTATGAAGATATCTTGCATTGCCTTTTGGTGGCTTTGGCAGTGGAGTTTAGTGCTGGGCCAGTAAAAATTAAGTTTTCAATAAAAGACGCTGTGGACGCTTTTGCTGGGACTGGGAGTACACAAACTGCGCAGCTTTTATCTACACCCCTGAATGAGGTTGGCTGAAGATTACGCATTTCTGCACACTCTTATAGGTTTTAGACTCACTTGGGTGTTTTAGCCTTTCTGAGAAGTCTGCCTTTCTGAGAAATCGCCTTTCTGAGAAGTCTGCCCAGGCTGAATTGCTTGTTCAGGCCAATGTTCAGCTTGCCCGAGAGCTGTAGATGGACTTGTCCTGCGTTTGACATTCTTTTTTGGTCTCACAATGCTATATTAGCTGTTTCAAGTCCCCAAGAAAAGCTTCAGTTTCAAAATGAAGAAAATCAGGACATGGGTAAATGCAACTTGTAAACGTAAACATATTGAACTAGAAACTTTCAATAAACGCATGGAAAAATATATGCACGTAAATGGCAGGAAAAAATGGACCAACTCAACGTAAATGGATGTAAACGGAAAATCGCGTTTTTTTTTACGTTTACCCACCACTGTTTGCCACTAATTTAATTCTCGTTTTGTTCAATGGCAACAGACTATCATCAGGCATCTACGACCTGAACAAAGACGAAGAGGCATCCAAAGCCTCTGTGAAGTACGAGGAGGTCATGTTCAAGGCTTGTTGTGGAAGCGGCAAACTTTTGGTGCTCCTTTTCTGTTTTCCAAAGAACTCAGAAGTGGTTGATTACCAATGGGCAATAAATTTTGCCTTTTAGGTGACAATGCGCTGTCCTAAACGGGGCATAGTGAACGGAGAAACTCTGCCGGTGGCCCTGGACGTGGACAATGGAAGCAAGCTCACTATCAAGACCATGAAGATTCGCCTTAGCCAACGCATAGTTATGACAGCTGTTGGAGAAAAGCAGAACTACCTTAGCGAACGGTTTCACTCACCTCTTTGGGCTGGCCAAAATTAATTAGCTTAATATGGAAAAGAAATTTGAATTTCCAAACAAAATTTGCTAAAACTGATGCTTTTGGACTAGGAGGGATTTTAATGCTGCAAAAGCAAAATTGATCGAGCAGGATGAGATTCGAACTCACGCGGGAAATTCCCATTGGATTAGCAGTCCAACGCCTTAACCACTCGGCCACCTGCTCATATACACACTTGATGATTCCAAACAGCAATTCATGTCTGATGCCAGTGCCATTTCCCATTTCAATTGAATTGCTCATTGTATTGGCAGCAAATTGTGCTTGCTTTTTTCTTTGCAGTGAATTCATCCGCAACCGCGGAGAGCTGGACTATGAGGGAGAGGCGATCAAGCCGGGCGGGAATCGAACCTGGGACAGCAAACTGGTCATTCCCATCCTGGCGCCTCGCCTCTCCAACTGCGCCATCATCAGTCTGCAGTACCGGCTGGAGTGTGAGGTGGGTGGTTGGCCTTGCGTGAGCAGAGTGAAAGGGTCGATTGTGGCAGATGACAATGGACGGAGATCCCTGGCAGTTGGTGAGCAGCGTGCCGATGATTGTGGGCAGCATTCCGCTGGAATCCGATTTCCAGCGTTTGCAAGCGGGCGGCGCAGGTCCACTGTCTGGCGTCCCCTTCCCTTCACATCAATACCCCGACATGCGTCAGTCTTACAATCTTTCGCCTTTGCCGAAGAATTAGAAAATGCTCAAAAAGTCATAGAGTAGATTGGGATGGAAGGGATGGAAGGTGTTGATTTGCAGCAGCACCGGCGTTCATGCCAGCGGAGGACATAGTGGGAAAGCTCGAGAATGGGGAGCGTTTCGTGCCCATCTATCCCGCCTTTGCCACAAAGCCCGGCGCCGAACTTCCCATCAACCAAGCCGCGCCAAAGAAGAAAGGCCGCAAATGAGCACAGATGCTCTCTCTCTTCATTTTCACTCACTAGAAAATATGCTGGGAAAGAGAGGAATCACAGCGGAAAATAAGCTGCTTTGCGAGAGTGGCAGTGATATAGAAACAGGGAAAAGAGTTGAATGGTCAATAGAAGCTGAACATTTCCATCTGCATGCTTTCGTTCATGCTCTGGAAAACGGTTGAATAGAATAAGGAGTGTAAAGAGGTTTGAATTAGGGGTAACTCTGAAGAGGCGGGAAGAGCCACGGACGCGACTGAGGTAGATCTCGTTGAGGCAGAATGTGAGCAGGGGGTTGAGGATGGAGTAGAGGTTCTCGAGGCACAGCAGCCCAAACTCCACCCACGGCTCGTCCCATCCGCATAACCACTGCAGCAGTTTTTTTTTCTACTTTTGCCCACACTGCACCTGAATGACCTTGAGTATGTAGAAAGCTCTAAGAGGCAGCAGTGTGGCAGCCACCCAAACAGCACTGGCTAGCATGGTCCACCTGGAACTGCTCCTAGGATCCAGGTACCTCAAATGCCGTCCACCATATTCCCTGCTCTGTTCGCTGCGGAAAAAACTAGGCTACGGGTCTTTGTGCAGGGCGATTGCAGTGGCTACAGTGACTGCCACTGGTAGGACAGCGAACAAAAGCGTCTCAGTGATGAACCAGATCATGGATATCTTCAAGCCAGCCTCGTGATTTCAGAGAAAGAGGATTTTGAGAAAGAAAAAGTTGAGGGAACAGTTTGGCTGTAGCCAGAGCACATGTTGATGTTGGTGTAGTGGGTGCTTTGACTTCCCTCCCCTAGTCCAATCAGGCCTACTAGACCGCAGCCGTGGATCAAGGTCAAGTTCACGAGACAAGCCAGCCAGGTGCACCCTGAAATTATTCACTTCTCCTGACAGCCTCAGTGGGACTGCTGGATGGGGACCGATGTAGACGAGGGTGCGAGGTTTGTCCATGAGGACGGGGTAGCGGTACTCCCACCGTATGTAGAGGAGCTTGTCGATGGATAGGAGACCGAAACCGAGGGCGGAGGCCGGCTTGCCGAGCCAGAGCAGACTCAGCACCAGCCAGCAGTGGGCTCGGGACTCCTTGTACACCTTCAACCATTATCCTCCCAACAGTGGGGACAGGACAGGGAAGTGGGAGGAGGGACATTGAGGCCTCTCAGGTAGAGGAGCATGGGGGAGGCGACGAGAGTTTGGAGGGAATCGGCGACGGTGATGCTGCAGATGATGGCGTAGGGCGCACTGCCAAACTTACGGAAGAACTTCACCGAGTACCGGATCAGGATCAGATTCATGGCTCCTGCCATTACCTGTTTGCATAACATAAATTCAATTTTTGCGAAATCAATAAAACTATGTCTGCGAATCTCGCAAAAGTTGGAGCAAGTAAGATAAATAGAGATGTTTTTTCAGTAGAAAGCCAAAAGTGCCGTTAGTGCAAAAACGTTCCTTTTAATCTTAGTTTCTCAAAATAATATATATTCTTTTTTCTCGTAATTTCTTTGCAAAAATGACAAATGGACTGCCGAATAATTGTGATCTTATTTTTATATTTTTTTATGAAGAATACTATTGGGCTGGCGCGAGCGAGCGTTAGCGAAGTGTCAGCGCCCAGCCCCTCTTTTCGACCCAGGTGGATGTTTTGAGGGTTATTGCTAGATCTTAATTTTGATAAGGCGGTCGCTCGTCACAGAAGGCTCCAATTGCTCTAATTCTTTCACCAGTGGAAAGAGCAACATCGAATTGACTATAGTTTATCTTTTGAGTTTTGCACAAAACGTTTGATTTTAGGGTGAAAAACGCAAAAAACCATATGTCCGAACTCCTTCTTCTTCTTCTTCTTCTCCTTCTTCTCCGCATCTATTCAATGGACGATAGTAGGTATTCATTTCTCCCCCCCCCCCGCCCTCCCCGGCTCCCTTGGCCTCATATATTTCTTTAATCATAGCTCTTTAGTCACACCATGGAGCCATATGCACCAGTGGTGTAGTGGTATAAGTGATTGGACAGCTAAATGAAACTGGCAGGTTTGAATCCAGCTCAGTCATTCTTTTGAATTTTGTGCCTTTAAAGCTGAGAAAATAACTGGTACAATCGGCAGGCCAAAAATCGCGCTAAGCATGAACCAAGAAAATTTCTCAAAAATTTCTTAGTTTGCCAATAATTTTTATTTTTGAAATTTTTATTTTTTATTTTTGAAACTTGATTTCGTTATATTTTTTTATTTTTTATTTGTGATTTATTTATCTAATAAAATTTATTTATTGATCTATAAAATTTGTACTAATACATTTTATACTATATAAAAAGTGGAAGAAATATCTGGTATCATCGGCAGGCCAAATGTAGTTCTCTTTTCTCCAAAAGTTGCAATTGCCTCGAGTAAAAAGTCAAGGAAATACAATTTTTACTACTGGAATCTGCTGCGTCATCTGCATTTTGGTTTTGGCGCGCATGGAAAGAGACATTGAACTGCGCGCCAAAAACAAAATGCAACTGTCCAAGCAGCAGATTCCAGTAGTAAAAATTGTATTTCCTTGACATTTTACTCGAGGCAATTGCAACTTTTGGAGAAAAGAGAACTACATTTGGCCTGCCGATGGTACCAGATATATCATATTATGCGTGCTCAAAACATGGATTTCGATTTTTTCAATTTTTGACTGTTTTTAAAAAAAGTGCGAATTTCTCAAAAAATAACTGTATTTGAAAGTGAATTATTGACAATTGTTTCAGTCAACAACGCTATTTAAACTTTCTTTCTAAATTAAAACATTCTCCAATCATTTGTGGTTCAAATTCGTGATTGAAATTTGCATTAGTGACATAGTGAGGGGCCGCAGGTATTGAGTAACGGATGAAAGATAGGCCAACTGAGATGGGTAGAAGGCTGAGGTTGACTTGGTTCTGGATGGCCTGCGTCTCGTTCCACTGGCGCGTCTGATTGAAACTGGCATCCGCATCCGGAAAAAACAGGGAGTACGGCAATTTGCCCGAGCTCGACATTCCTCTCCCACTATATTTGCCTACCGTGGAATGCTTCTGCTATGGAACATCTTTTCACCTCTCAATCCACATACATTTCTTCTTCATTTCCTTTGTTTCATCGGAACCAAACTCCGCCCGAATTAAAGCCCAAAATTCGAAGGAGAGCGTAAGTTCTAACCATTCAGGCATAGGCTTAGGGATGGGTACAGAGCAGTCAGGGCCTATGATGACTCAAAGTCCCAGTGTTTAGGCTTTAGCTGGCGTGCAGAGATTGGGGCTAAGTAGGAAAGTGGAAAAAGGCGGGGCCTAGCGTCGTCCGCCTGTTGCTCTTGGGGCTTAGGCGGGACAGTTGCCAATGCGCCCAAGTGATGGAAGAGGCACCCCAGCAAGTGCATCCCACCAGGCGTCAAACTAGCAACCTCTCCTTGTCTCCAATTAGTCTTGCTCACACCCATTCTCATTCCGCCCCCAGCCTACTCATTTCATTCTCAGAAAAGTCATTTCTTTTGAAATAACGCAGCTACAGCTAACAGCTAGAACAAACCGCATGCTAGCAAACATAGATTAAATAATGAATGAGAGCTGTAGCGAAGTATGGGCGGGTGGAATGAAAAGGAACAAGAAAAGGGGCTGAGGCGGCGAGCAATCATAGGGATGTGACGGGAGGCTGGTTGGTGGTAGCTGGAGGCCTTTGGGCGGCGGAAGTGGAGCAGAGGCGGGGCTTGGAAACAATCCGCGGCCAGCTTGCACAAAGGTTCCTCCTCTCTCGTCCCCTTTACACCAACGCCCCTCTCTTCCCCTCCTCTTTTGCACGACCCCCTCCCCAGCCTCGCCCAAATGCCTTTCCATAACTTCCCGCCATAAAAAGCCCTCCCTCGCCGCGTCGGGCAGCCCGTTTACGAGATTCACCAGCTCCCCCCCCCCCGGATTTCTTTCCCCGCCTTCTAGCATAGCAGTAAAGACCAAGTGGGCGGCCAGATTGATGCCCCGCTCCGAGGATCCGCCTGTTACGAGCATATCTTCTGTGATTTAGGCATGTCCCGAGGATGAGCAGTGGGCGGGGAGGGGTTTGAAGGGAGGTGGCAAGAAGTTGGCTGGAGGAGTGGCAGAGAGAGATTGGAGTTGGCTGGAGGAGTGGAAGGAGTAGAGTAGGAAGGCAGCTGTCAAAATAGCACCCCCGCAGGCCAGCTGGACTAATGGGCCGTGTTGCCAGCCACAGCTGACCTTAAGGTTTCCAATTATCACCAGTTATATTTTTTTCCAATTTTTAGGGCATTGGAGATCGAGAACTTGGCGGCCCTGTTCACGTCCGACTAAACACACTGGCTTAGCTTTGCGCAAAACTTTGTAACATTTTGCTTTTTGAGAGACAAAACATTGATAACTGCTGCATTGGAGGAGACTTTCTGTCCATTAAAAGCGGGGTGAACTGGCCTGGCCTAACAAAGCAATTGCATTGAGCAGTCATATCACAGAGGGCATGATAAGGCAGCAGACTCTGGTAAAAAGCAGTCTCAAAGGATCTCGTCAAACTCCGCTTCCAGTCCAAGATCCTGCAGCACATTTTGCTCCACTCAACTATTAGGGTAAAATCGAGATAGACGAACGGAATCGGATGCCCCGTCATCCCCATGCACGTCTTCTTCGTCCGGGTAGTCATTGCCCACCCAGCCTTCCGAGTTGGAGTCCGCATCAGACTCCCACACGTCATCCTCCTCTCTGCATCCCACATTCCTCCTCCTACTCCTTTGAAAAGAGAGAATGTGGTTTACTGGCGATATTCCAGGACCAGGGGGCTGTCTTGCGGGTCCGCGGCAGACCAAACCCACTCCCAGCAGTTCGCGTCCGGAGGTGCTGGCTTCACTTCCTCCACTTTCTTCAACCATTATTCCTTTTAGATAAGCTTCTTTAGACTGTGAACTTGGACTGGGAAAGGCTAATTTGAAAAGCATGCATAGCAAAATGTGGACCTCGTGACAGTGAGTAGAGGAGGGCAGAGGATAAAGGGCGGAAGGGCTGGCGGAGTCCACTGGGGCCGATTTGAGAGGAGACTGAGGGGGTGAATGTTGGCCAGCTAATGGGAGCGGGAGGTAGAAGTCGTAGTCCTCCTCCTCATCCTCGCCCAGCTCCTCCAGACTGCTCAGCTCCCGACACGCTGCCACTCGCCCACATCGCTCAAGCAATCCACCCTTCTCCACCACCACCTCCGCAGGCATCAATCTACAGAGAAATGTCTATGATTGATCTATGGTTGCCTATGAAATGTTTATTATATCTGGTACCATCGGCAGGCCAAATGTGGGTCTCTTTTCGCCAAAATTTGCAATTGACTTGAGTAAAAAGTAAAGGAAATACATTTTATACTAGTGGAATCTGCTGCTTGGACAGTTGCATTTTGTTTTTGGCGCGCAGTTCAGTGTCTCTTTCCATGCGTGCCCAAAACAAAATGCAGATGACGCAGCAGATTCCACTAGTATAAAATGTATTTCCTTTACTTTTTACTCAAGTCAATTGCAAATTTTGGCGAAAAGAGACCCACATTTGGCCTGCCGATGGTACCAGATATTTCTTCCACTTTTAATATAGTAGAAAATATATAAATACAAATTTTATAATGTTAGTTATACATTGAGCTAATATTTTTTTAGATAATAAATAAATAATAAACAAAAAAATCTTTTTTTTAAATTATAACAAAAAATTTTTGATCAAAATTCGATTTTGAAACAAAATCGGAAATTACATTGCAAATCTACTGGTAAACTTAAAAATTTTTGAGAAATTTTCTTAGCTTCTAATCTGGAGAATCGATTTGTGGGAGAAAAGAGCTTTACTTTAGGCCTTCCGATGGTACCAGTTGTTTTCTCAACTTTAAACAGACAAAAATAAAAAAAAGAATGCCTGGGAAGGATTCGAACCTGCCAGGTTCATTCAGCTGTCCAATCGCGTACCCCACTACACCACTGCTGCATATATCCCCTTAGCTTAACTTCAGATTTATCAATAAATAAATACATGATGAAGCCCAGTGACCCGGGGGCGGGGGGGGGGGGGGAGAGAAATGAATACCTACTATCGTCCATTGAATAGATGCGTAGGAGAAGAAGAAGAAGGAGTTCGGACATTTGGTTTTTTGCATTTTTCATGGTAAAAAAAACGTTTCATGAAAAAGTCAAAAGATAAACTATAGTCAATTCGATGTTGCTCTTTCCATTACAGAAAAAATTAACACGATTGGAGCTTTCTGCGAAGAGCAGCAGCCTTATCAAAATTGAGATCTAGCAATAACCCCTAAAACGTACACCTGGGTCGAAAAGAGGGGCTGGGCGCTGACGGTTCGCTTTGCTCCCTCGCGCCAGCCCAATTGTCTATGATCAATACTTCCTTCTGCTCATCACTCAAGGCTGGCCAACTAGGGCTTTAGCTTCTAACCAGCATGCATCTCTAAATGGGTACCAATTCTCTGGCGCAAGCAGCCTGCTCCGCTTTCGCTTCAGCGCGTAGCTCCAGGATCCTGAGTCGAAGGCGGGTCGCTGAGTCGCTGCCCAGCAGACGCCGACGAAGCTCCTGGCGCAAGTTCTTGCCTGGAGCCAGGCGCTCGTACTCCTCCTCAAAAGGCTTCCCAGACTCACAGGCAACATTGATCCAAGGGCCAGGAGACCTTGTGAAGACTGGGCTCCTCGGCACTGTTCTCATCCGGCTGTGAGCCGAGACGCGGCCGTTTGAAGGTGGCGATGCGCTCTGGCAGACTGCCGGATTCCACGGCCTTCCGCTTCACGCACACCAGCTGCACCACTGAGCCCATCGTTTATGCCCTTTCCTACTCCCTAATAGTTCCGCTGCCTCTCAGCCACCAATTGTCAATCTTCATGTCTGGCATGGATTCGGCTGTGAATAGATTTGTAGCAGGACAGCGATCCTTTGTAAACACATTTACTAGCGAATAACCAAGCAGGCCGCCTTGAATGCAGCAGAAAAGCATCAACAATGAAATACGATCAACAGCAAGGAAACGTAGAAAATTAGAAAAATACAAATAGGCGTGGAAAAGGAGAATGGTTCCTACTTTGTTTACATATTGTAGGAGAACATTACGTCCTGCTTGGCCAGCTCCAGCAACATAGGATCGTCGAAGAATTTGTTGATGCTCACATCCTCGCTCAGGCCCTCAAATAACCCTCAGAAATTCACATTTGTGCCACAAGTCGGTTCAAAACAATCCATGACTTGGAATGAACAAATGAGAGAATGGCATAGCAAGCTGTACCTTGCGCCGTCGTGTTTTGACCATGAACTCTCGTGCCAGGTGTGTGGCAGGCTGTGGTTCAAGGGGCCTTCAACCAAAAGGAGCAGGTAGAAAAGGTAGGGGTAAGAGTAGGATTGGAACCGAATGACAATGGACTTGTCGAGGGGGTCGCCGGGAACGATCTGCCAGTGGTTGAAGGCGGACATGGCAAAGGCTTGGCCCTGCGTGTGCGTCCGCAGATCCGTCTCGAACCCGAAGCTGTCGATGGCCGGAATGAATGCCTCAATGGATTCACCTGCCATTAGCCTGGAACAGAGAGCAGACGGAGATAAACCTTGATGATGTAATATGGGCTGCCGGGGATGGGGGCGTCTTGTGTTACATGTCCTCGCCGTCGCGCCAGCACCGTGTACACTGCACTCACGCAATCCGCAGGCGCTGTCACCTGCATCACTACATTTCAAATATCAAATACTAGCTAGGTGATCTCCAACTGAAATTATAATTTTCAATTTATGCTATAACTTTAAAAAAAGCTGAAACATAAGCAGGCTGAGTAGAGAAAGGATGGGGGGGACCTCAACGTAGCAGTAGGGTTCCATGAGGCGAGGCGTGGCCATGAGAAAGGCGGAGTAGGCAACGCGGCGGGCGGTGGGGATCACCTGTCCTCCACCGCGCTGGATGGCCTCCTCTGCGATCACGGCGTCCAGCATCTTGAACTTCACATTCCGAATCGCTGCAATCCAAACACTCCTTGCCTTTGCTGCCAAAGCGGGAAAGAATGAGGAAAGAAGAATGATGGAAAGGAGTACGCTCTTCGCAAAGCGGGCCCTCGCGTGCGGCCCACTGGAAGCCCTGGACGACGCTATCCCTGGAGAGAGGAAAGAATTGGTTGTTGGAGTAGGAGGGAGGGAGAAAGGAGGAGGATGAACCGGACGGAGTGTAGGAGAGCTTTGTCGGAGATGAGTGTGTCGTCGACGAGGATGTTGGGGCCGGTCTTCTCGGGCCCGAAGGCCCAGATCGAGCGCGCCGCCAGCAAATCCCATTCGTATTTCGTCTGGAAGAACTCCCCCAGCCGCTTCCTCAAAGGCACTCAGTGATTGCCCGTTAGGAACACGATTCCTGGCTTCAGGAGAAGGAGAACCGATTCCAGGAAATGTTGACGACTTCGCCCTCGATGTCCTCCGCCAGCCCCTTGTCCAGCGGCTCAGCTATCATCGTCAGCTTGTTCCTGCCAAACCCCATGCTTTCACTGTCAGACGGCAGCCAAGGCAGCTGCAAGGAACCGGCCATTGGGCGTCTCAGCGAAGCATTTGAGGCTGCTCGTCTCCACCACCGTCTCGCAGAAGCTCACCACCGGGTCCGCCACCTACCCAGCCTCCCCAACTCATTGCCGGATAGAAGGAGAAGTGGAGGGAGAGAACCTTGATGTCGATCTCGGAGAAGACCTTGCGCAGGTCGTGCATCACGCAGTCCAGGTACAGTTCGCCCGTGCCCAGGATCACGTGCTCTCCGCTCTCTTCCACCTACAGTCCACCTCCTCTGGTCACTGAAAAGGGAAGGGGGATGAAAGCGAGCCTTGGTGTTGAGTAGCGGGTATGACTTGTGGACTTTGCGCAGTCCATCCAGCATCTTGGGCAGTTCGGAGGGGTTGATGGGCTCCACGGCGATCTTCATCAGCGCCTTCGTGTTGAACTTCAGCGGGCGGAATATGTAGACCTGAGGAGGAGCGAGCAACTATAGCCAGACAGCAAGGAGAAGAGAAATGTGAATAAAGAGAACGTCATCTTCGGTGCTGGCGTCGACAAGGGTGGCGGTTTTGGTGACGGGTGCATCGACGCCTTCGATGAGGACCCAGTTGCCGGCCGGCACTCGACTCACCTCCAGAGAGTAGCTGGAAGGACAGCAAGAGTTGGGTAGGTTGGGCTGAGGTTGGATGGGAAGTGGAGGAAAGGAACCGTGCAACGGAGACGTAGAGACGCCCAACGGGAAGGCGTCGTGAGTCTTCCTCGTCTGCCAGCGAATAATGCTCGCCCAGGCATCGAATCTCAATTCACCACATTTTCACTTCTTTTACCTCCAATATCCAGATACTTTACTGCCATTTACTTTTACTGTCATCGCAAAAGATTGACTGTCGTGGATAGCAGATGAGCTGAGCAATAGGATAGGAAGGAAGAATTAGTAGGGCCTACATCCATGCCGGCAGAGATGGTGCCTGAGAAGACGCGTCCGAGGACGGAGAATGAGTTGGCGTCGGCGGAGGCGTAGTTCTTGACCGTGTGCACGAGGAGGGGCCCGTCGGCGTCGCAGGCGCTGAAGCGGTCCCCGAGTCCGCCGGCGTCCATGGGCCCCGTGTAGCAGTGCTCCACCTTGCGCCGTCCGTTCTCCGCCGGCGACGGGATGTGCGCCACTACCATGTCTACGAATCCTGTACTCCCCCATCACTCCATTGTCTATCCTCCTACCAAAGAGGCGGCTCGCCTTTGAAGTCTCCGAAGAAGCGCTTGCAGATGAGGGAGAGGAGGGGGCGGATGTTCATCTTCTGCTCCTCCTTGTTCAGCTTGATGCTCAGCTCCGCCATCAGCCGCGGCAGTGCCGAGTCCGCTTCACCGGCCACCTCAATTCAACCAATTCCAGTTCAGTGAAAGAGTGGAATAGGTGGATGCCTGGGAGATGATTTTGTAGAGCGGCTGTAGGATGAACTGGACGAAGGAGCGCGGGGCCCCGGCAAAGGGCGGCTTTCGGCCGAACTTCCGCGTCTCCGGATTGAAGAACTGATCGCCCCACAGCCGACGCGCAAACTCCTCCGAGTTGATCTTTCCTGCATCAATAGGAGGATAAGATTGAGGGTGGGCAATGCGAGGAGGAGGAAAGGACCGTAGCTCTGGGCGTAGAGGTCGGCGAAGCTCTTGAGGGTGAAGCAGATGTTGAAACGGCTGCTGGCGAAGGTCACGTTGCCCATCAGAGGGCTCATGAACTTTGGCTCCGTCTCCTCTGAGTGCGTCCTCAAACACTCCCCAATGCCCAACCTCATCCTTCTTCAATGCAAGAAAGGAACGCAATGAGTGAGTTGATGCTGTCTATGATGTGCCGCAGTTTGATGTAGGCATCCGTGGGCGGCAGCTTCAGCTCCAACACCAGACGATCGACCTCAAGCTCAGTTGAAGATCAGCAAGGAAGATGGGGGGATAAGAAATGGAGACTTTGTTGATGACGAGGGTGATGGGGAGGCCTTCTTGGATGGCGTGTTTGATGAGGCGCTCGGTGTTCATCATGACACCTTCGTGGGCGTCCACGAACAGCACCA
Organism: Ptycholaimellus sp. GST1_10; assembly: GCA_030248095.1. NCBI lineage: Eukaryota > Metazoa > Nematoda > Chromadorea > Chromadorida > Chromadoridae > Ptycholaimellus > Ptycholaimellus sp. GST1_10. Next base: position 34,537 of record JASANA010000537.1, read on the forward strand.
CCCCATCGCTGATCCGAAAGGCTGCCGTCACCTCGTCCGAGAAGTTCACATGGCCTGCGACCCTCTTTCAGCCCCTGCTTCTGGGGAAACTGGTTGGAGGTGATAGAGTACCGGGTGTGTCCATGATGTTGAGGAGGTAGCTCTTGTTGCGAGTGTCGGGTAGGAGTAGAGTGAGTGGAGTGGCTTTCGTGCTCAGGCCTCGTTGCTGCTCCAGAAACAGCGTATCCGTGTATCGCGTCTGCAAAGAGATTTCCTTCTATCTGGATTGAGTAAGAGTGGAGGGGAGGCAACATCGATGTCGTCGGAGCGGACAAAGTCGGGGTGTGTCTGTTCCATTAGGCAGTCTACGAAGCCCGTCTGAAAACAGTCATAGGCTGGGAGGGAGGAGGGGCAGAAAAGGAAGGGAGGTGACGAGAACCTTGCCATGGTGAAGGTGGCCGGCTAGAGCGATGTTGCGGATGAGGTGCGGGCAGTCCATGAGATCGGCCAGGTATTCTTTCTCGTACACCGTGTCCGGCAGATTCTTCTCTACCGCCTGCAATTCCAAATCTTCTCTGATTAAATGGGATTAGTGCCAAGCTGAGGTGTGGCCTGAAAAAGATCCTATATATTTGAATAATTTTTAGAACTTTTCTTAGATAAATATTTGGTCAAAATTATAATATTTTAGCTAATTCAGGACTCGGCGCTGGAAGCATGAATAAAATGGTACCTGGAACTTCTTGACGCGGACGGGTTTGACGATGGGCTCAGTGAGCGGCTGAGCATCCTCCTCCTCCACCAGCGTCTCCACATCCGCCCCGTAGACTTCCAGCGCCGACGGGTAGTACTTCTTGTCCTCGTGCAGCACCACAGCCCCCGCATCGATGCCCTCCGCCCCGCCCTCCCCCTTCTCATCGCCTTCCTCCTCATCCTCGTCCGGAGCCTCGTCTGGGGGCTCCTCCCGCCCCTCATCCTCCTCCTCCTCATCGCTGGCCAGCTCAGGCCCTGCAACAGAGGGGGAGTTGAGGAGGATGAGGCTGAAAAGTGGGCAGGACCGATGTAGTTGCCGAACTCATCGTAGAGATCCGCGTCCATGGCTGCGTCCTGGAGCTTTGATGAAGGCAACGAAGTGGTTGGGGCTTGTGTGTGTCTTCGAAGGCTGTCCGCCTTTCGCCTCTTGCGAAGGGGGCTTGTCGAGGTGGGAGCCCAACCCTTGGCGCGCATTTAAACTTATTTGCCTTCCTTGCCATCTACATTTGTTATTGATTATGGACTACTGTTTTCTTGCCATTTGTCTCTAATATATTGCACCAAATAGTCGGACTGTTTTGACAAATTTGTCAACAAATATTCTTTTGGCAAAGTATAAGGACATAGCACCGATTAGAACGTGAAGGAGAAAGAGAAAAAGTAGCTATTGAGCATATTGGATGGGCTAATTCGCAAGCGGAATGCTCACAATTTCCCAGCAAAGTGGATCAATCCCATTGCTGGTCCTAAGAGCTACCGTTTTCAAGTCCTGAAACTTTAGGCGACAGTTCACCGCTTCACTCCCGCTCAGCCCCAACACCTTCTTTATCGTCTCCCTCAAACACCGCCTCCTTCAGCCTCTTTTCAGTGCCCAATGATTTCCTAAAAGCACCCAATAAACATGATGTTGTTGATGATGGCTTTGTTATCCCAGTGTCTGGAATAGAGGTCAAGCCAAAGTGCAATCTGCAACCCTGTTCTGGATGAATGCAACGAAGCAGAAATGAAGATGGAGCCTTGGATTCTCGCTGAGGACTAGTTCGGTAGGCGTAGTTAATGCCGTTTATGCATCGGCTGAGGGGCGCAAAGACCTCCCCGAAGACGGCAGCAACGAGTCGCTGCCAGCAGTAGGCCATGCGTTCTTGTCGGTAGACTGGATCCTTGGTGAGAGGGAAAATGAGAACCCAGCGACCGCCTTGCTCATTGGCAGCATCCTCCCATCTCGGCTCTATCCCTGTCTGCAAAGCTGTTCCCCTTTTTGTCCATTAGATAGAGTGGAAGGAAATGGGAGACGCGAAAGATGTGAAGATCGAATTCCTGAATAAGGTTGTGAGCGGTGGCGCAGAGACGTTGAGCCTCATCAGGGCCGTCCACGGGGCCAAGATGAGTGAGGCGGGAGGCCCAGCCCTGCTCCTTCTGCTTAGGCTTGTACTTGTGATACCAGGCATGAGAAATGGGTTTTTCGCTCCTCTGAAGTCCCCGCTCTACCCACTAACCTCCCAGCTCTCCTTCAGCGCTATCGGGGGAGGTCCAAAGCTCATTTCAAGCACTAGGATGTAGTCCAATTGAAGACAGGGTGCAGCTGTTGGGTCTCAGGGTCCCTTAATGTCTGACGAGCCCTCCGAAATGGTAGGTATTAAGGAAGAGCAGAGAAAAAGGAGACGGGCTTTCTCTCTCTTAGATAAATATATTTAACCACAAGGCAGTGTTATATTGAATACAAATGTCTGAAGAGCTCAGCGGAGGAAACCATTCGTACGTAAAATATTTTCTTTGAATCTGTTATACGCCCACGAAATTCACGCCCACGATTTTATTCAATTCATAGACAAACAACCACTTGCACATTTAAAGACGTACAAAAATCGTACAAACAACGTACAACGTACAAATATGTAATTCCGCAAAGTGTGAGTCCTATGATTCGTAACACTGCTCACAATAAGTTTTGAGAGAAAGAAAAAAATATTTGTCGAACATTATCAATGGATGATAATATGCATGATAGGATAATATGCATGATATGCAAAAAGACAGCTGGGGTAAATGATCAGTAAAGCGATTGCAACTAGAAATCATTTCCAAAGCATAAGACGGAAGGTGAGAACGACAATTTCGCCAAGAGAAATGACAGACATTGCCAGCCAAAAACCCATCTGTCCCCCCACGTTGCACAGCAGACTCAGCACCTAAAAGAGATTTCTCAAAATAGAAGTCTTAAAATTTCCTTCTCACGGTGTATTCCGGCCTTTCGGTGTAGACGAAATGGCTGAGTCGCTCGAAGTAGACATGAATCTCCACTCGGTCCCTGACATATTTTCCCTTGACCACAGCTCAGCCAACTTTATGGCTTCTAACCAAAAGTATTTCTTGGTGGCTTGCGAAATTTGGGCGAACGTTTTGGTCACGTCGTAGAAAGCGTCCCTAGTACCAGCTCTTTTAGAAATGATACTAGGATTGATGGAAATATCTTACGTGCAAGGATTTGGACAGTGACAGTTTCGGACAACACGCTCCAGTTTGAGGCGCTCCATGAACACATTCACACAATGACCTTCAGTCGGAAGGAAAGTAAGGCTTTTTTTGAAAATGCTCAAAGGCTACGATCATTGGTTTGATTTCTAAAAAATGGCAAGTGCAACGTTTGCCGATGCCGCATGGACGAGTGGAGTTGCTCATTGGACGTCGAGGATCGCCACAACCACAGGTTTCCACCAAAGCTTCCTGCAATGTCCATAAGACCAGGCAAGCACAGAATGTGTGAGCGACTGCTTTTCAAGTTGGAGGAATGCCCTTATTCTCACCTCGTTGTGGAATAAATGAGGCACCTGGATGCAGGAACGAACGCAGGCTTCCGTGGAGTAGTTGCCGCTGTAATAGTATGGCGATGGTAGGCCAGTCGCTTGGCAGTCTCCGTAGGGAGCTGGCAGGCGATGGACCTAGCAAAATTGTTGATAATTATCAAGCAGCCCAGTCTGCTGTTGTAGATGCCTCACCTTGTTGTAGACGATGCCGAATTCGGTGGAGAAGCCGACTGGAGCCGCGAAACCCTCAGCATCGGGGAAGACACGACTGTTCGGATCGTGCACAAAAACCTTTCCAGCAATTTTTCCATCCCTTCAGAAGGATGGTAAAAGTTTTCCTCATACCTTCATCCCGGAGGAACTCATGTCATCCATGTATTCCGGCTGTCCCGCCTTAGAAAATTGATTGATGAGCACAATGGGGTAGGAAAAGAAGTGTACATTGAGAATGACGTGTAGACCGTACTTGGCTCCGGCCCTATGCTGAATGTGAACGTGTTCGTCGTTGTGGTTAAACGTGAAGCAGTTTCCAGCGTCCATCGTCACGAATCGCTTTATGTCTTTTCTATAAAGCCAATCGTGACCTTGCTATAAAAGTAGGAGTGCCAAAGAAAGTTAAGCATTTTAATTTATTTCTGTATTTTTGTAAAAGCGGAAGTGGCAGTTCGAAAGTGCAAGCATTTCAAACCCTAATTGACAGGGAACTTGGTCAAAGGCGCAGTAGTTGAAGGATTCCTCTTTAGTGTAGCCGAGCTTGGCCAGTTCATCATCGGGAAGCTCACCCAAGATATATGCCAAGCTGTCTCTGAACTTCTGATGACGAGAAAGCTGGTTCTCTCCCTCTTCCTTCAATTCAGGCACATTACACTAAGAGGCAAATTACGAATTGGATTGCATCAAATTGGGCTGGCGCAAGCGAGCGTTAGCGAAGTGTCAGCGCCCAGCCCCTCTTTTCGACCCAGGTGTACGTTTTGGGGGTTATTGCTAGATCTCAATTTTGATAAGGCTGCTGCTCGTCAAAGAAAGCTCCAATAGCTATAATTCTTTTTGCAATGGAAAAAGCACCATCGAATTGACTATAGTTTATCATTTGACTTTTGCCAAAAACTAACTATTTTACTATGAAAAATTAAAAAAACCATTTGTCCGAACTCCTTCTCCTTCTCCTGCGCATCTACTCAATGGACGATAGTAGGTATTCAGTTCTTCCCCCTTTCCCCCCTTCCCGGGTCCCTGTGACTCATGTATTATTTAGCTCTTCAGTTAAGTAAAGATTTCATATGCCTCAGTGGTGTAGTGGTGTAAGCGATTGGACTGCTGGATGAAATCGGTAGGTTCAAATCCTTGTCAGGCATTCATTTTTATTTTTGTGTATTTTAAGTTGAGAAAACAATGGATACCATCGCCAGGCCAAAAGTAAAGCTCTTTTCTCCCAAAAATGCACTGAGAATAGGTCAAGAAATTTCTCAAAAAATTGTAATTTTTCATTTTGAATATTTTCTTTTTGTTATATTTTTTGAACAAGTTTTTGTATTTATTTTTAAATATTGACTAAAATTTTAATTAAACATATAACCTACAAAATAAAATTTATATTTGTACCTTTTGTACTATGTTAAAAGTGGAAGAAATATCTGGTACCATCGGCAGGCGAAATCTGGGACTCTTTTCTCCAAAATTTGCAATTCCCTCGAGCAAAAAGTCAAGGAAATACATTTTCTACTAGTGGAATCTGCTGCGTCATCTGCATTTTGTTTTTGGGCGCGCATGGAAAGAGACACTGAACTGCGCGCCAAAAACAAAATGCAACTGTCCAGGCAGCAGATTCCACTAGTAGAAAATGTATTTCCTTGACTTTTTGCTCGAGGGAATTGCAAATTTTGGAGAAAAGAGTCCCAGATTTGGCCTGCCGATGGTACCAGATTTACAAATTGGGCATCAGAGTGATCGTCAGCGCCCAGGCCCCTTTTCGACCCAGGTGTCATAATCAAGGGTCAATGCTAGATCTTAAAACAGATAAGGCTTTAGCTACAGATAGGAGCCACCATTTGCTCCGATTCTTTTTGCATTGGGAAGAGCATCCAAGAATTAGCCTACATTCGCGAGAAAAGCCTCAAAGTCAAAATTGTTCAAGGTCACTGATAGATCTTAAAACTGATAAGGCTTTAGCTACAGATAGGAGCCACCATTTGCTCCGATTCTTTTTGCATTGGGAAGAGCATCCAAAAATTAGCCTACACTCGCGAGAAAAGCCTCTAAGTCAAAATATTTTAAGGTCAATGCTAGATCTTAAAACTGATAAGGCTTTAGCTACAGATAGGAGCCACCATTTGCTCCGATTCTTTTTGCATTGGGAAGAGCATCCAAGAATTAGCCTACATTCGCGAGAAAAGCCTCAAAGTCAAAATTGTTCAAGGTCACTGATAGATCTTAAAACTGATAAGGCTTTAGCTACAGATAGGAGCCACCATTTGCTCCGATTCTTTTTGCATTGGGAAGAGCATCCAAAAATTAGCCTACACTCGCGAGAAAAGCCTCTAAGTCAAAATATTTTAAGGTCAATGCTAGATCTTAAAACTGATAAGGCTTTAGCTACAGATAGGAGCCACCATTTGCTCCGATTCTTTTTGCATTGGGAAGAGCATCCAAGAATTAGCCTACATTCGCGAGAAAAGCCTCAAAGTCAAAATTGTTCAAGGTCACTGATAGATCTTAAAACTGATAAGGCTTTAGCTACAGATAGGAGCCACCATTTGCTCCGATTCTTTTTGCATTGGGAAGAGCATCCAAAAATTAGCCTACACTCGCGAGAAAAGCCTCTAAGTCAAAATATTTTAAGGTCAATGCTAGATCTTAAAACTGATAAGGCTTTAGCTACAGATAGGAGCCACCATTTGCTCCGATTCTTTTTGCATTGGGAAGAGCATCCAAGAATTAGCCTACATTCGCGAGAAAAGCCTCAAAGTCAAAATTGTTCAAGGTCACTGATAGATCTTAAAACTGATAAGGCTTTAGCTACAGATAGGAGCCACCATTTGCTCCGATTCTTTTTGCATTGGGAAGAGCATCCAAAAATTAGCCTACACTCGCGAGAAAAGCCTCAAAGTGTACGCACGCCCTCACTGTACGCACGCCCTCACTGTACGCACGCCCTCTCTTTTGCCCCCCCCCCCCCCTCCCACGCGGATGGGGAAGGGTAGGAGTCCTAAGAATAAAAAGCGAAAACTGGCTGAGCTGGCCCCCGGAATGGCTCCGACGGCCCCTGCCCCCTCCACCTGCTCCTCCTGCGACGGCCCAGCCTACCTCAGCCTCTCAAACAAAGGCCTCAATGCCATCTGCTGCTTCGTCTGCTCCAAGGTCTTGTGCATGGACTGCAGCAACGACAAGAGCGTATCCGCCAAGCGCCTCGCCTCCGCCCTCCGTCTCCCCTTCGTCAAACCCATCTGCTTCGCCTGCCAGGATGCCACCCTCGCCCCAGCACCCCCAGGTCCACCCCCTACGGAAAGTCAAAACATCCCGCCTGCACAGCCTGCGCACGTGAATGCCATGCCCCAACGTCTGGCCGCCATCGAAGCCCAGTTGGAGACCCTCACAGGCTTTCTCCTCCGCCCTCCACGCCCTCGCACCTCCTACGCTGATGTCGCCGCCAACCTTGACCCCACCCATGCCCCCCGCCCCTCCCACATCACTCTGCAAACAGCTAGACATGAAGGCCAAAGAGGATGAACGAGTGCGCACAGTGCTAGCTGTTGGTGTGAAAATGGAAGAAGGCAAAGACCCATGGCAGAGCATGTCCAACCTTCTGGAAGCCATCGGGATCCTCCCTCCCACCTCTCAGATTTCCTCTGCCAACAGTTTGACATCAAATCTATGGAAGACAGGAGGTAATCAGCCCAAGCCCCTTCTCCCCTCTCCCCTCCCCCCAAGCCCCGCTGCCCCTCCGCATCGTCCTCACCAGCTCCGCAGCTCAAGTCACCGCCCTCAACTATGCCAGAGCCCTTGCCAGCTCCGAACACTTCAAAGGTGTTTTCCTACGCCCAGACCGAACGCCTCAAGAGTGCGCACTACTGAAGACCAGAGCAGGTAGAGGCAAGCGGAGCTCTGTGCCTCTCTCCCTCCAGACTCCCCCTCCACCTTCAAAATCAACTACCGCCGCCCTGGATTCCCACTGCTAAAGATCACTGATGGCCAGATAGACCAAGCCTGGACCGACACCACTACCCATGCACCTGCCCCCGCCCCCTCCCAGCAGCACCCCCAACTCGGCCCCCTCCCCCCAAGCCCCCCTCAACCCCCACACCATTCCACCACCCCCCTCCACCGCTCCAACAGCACCAGATGCCCTGCCACCAGCCTCTGCCGCCTCACAGCCCGCCGCCTCAAGCTCCTGGGCAGCCCAGGTGGAAGCAGCCGCCCTCTCCCAGCCATCTCTTCCCTCCTCCTCCAGCAACGGCCTCACCGGCGACAAGACTGCGCCCACTCCCAGCCCTATGGAGCAGGCCCCTTTTCCATAAGTCCCCC
>JASANA010000539.1:0-28016 GCA_030248095.1 Ptycholaimellus sp. GST1_10
GCTGTGGATCTTCCCGGTCTGAAGCCCGACTGTGAGTCCGGGATGAGAAGGATCGTTCTCTCCCAGGCTTGGAGGCGGGCGAGGACCATAGCTTCTAGAAGCTTGGCTGGAACGGGGAGTAGGCTGACGGGCCTGTAGCAGCTAGGTGTGGTGCCGGGCTTGCCCTTCTTCAGGATTGGAACCACCGTGGCCAGGCGCCAGGAACTGGGGACTCTCGATTCGGCTAGGCTGCGGTTGCAGAGGCTGAGGAGTGCTTTTTTCCCTTCTCGTGGGAGTTCTTTGATCTGTGCTGGGAGGATGCCGTCGGGGCCCGCTGCTTTTCCCGACATCTTCCTGATTGCTTTTTCAAGCTCACAGAGAGCGAAGGGGGCAGAGGCTTCAGGGTGGAGGGAGGACTCGATGTGCGCTCTTACTTCTGTGTAGGCGGCCTTGGAAACTGGGCGGGGGAGGCGGTTGCAGGAGACGCTGGCATAGTGGGTGATGGCTAGGTTTGCTTTCTGGGAGTCGGAGATGGCCCGGCGGGTGTCCTTGGTGAGTGGGAGGTCAGGGAGCTGGGTCTTCTTGCGACCGTCCATGGCCCTGATGGTGCCGAAGACTTTGCCAGGGTCGTCTTGGGGGTCTAGGGTTGCTGTGAATTCTCGCCAGGTGCGCTGCCTTTCTTGGAGGTAGCACCTATCTGCCGCATCTCGCGCTTCCTGGTATGCTTCTCTGGCTCCGGGTGAGGGGTTCCTCCTGAAGTGCTTCAGCATTTCTCTGCAGTGGACGCTAGCTGCTCGACAGGCTTGAGTCCACCAGGGTTTCCTGGCCTTGGGGGCTCCCGTGGGGCAGGCTTTCGAGAGGGCCAAGGAGAGGGTAGCTGAGAAGAGGGCCACGGCGGATTCTAGAGATCCCTGAGAGGGGTCGTAGGAGGTGAGGGCTGCTTGCAGGTGCTGGCGGTAGGCTGTCCAGTTCGCTTTTCGGATGGAAGGGCGGGGGGTGGGGCGGGGGTCTTTGGTGGGAACGCCGTCGATGGAGAGGAGGATGGGCAGGTGATCCGAGCCGATGGTGGGGAGGGTAGCCCAGGAGGCCCGGGGAGCTAGGGCTGGGGAGGCGAGGGTGATGTCCGGGGAGGAGGCCTTGGCAGTGTGGGCGTCGACGCGGGTGGGGGCATCCGAGTTAAGGATGGAGAAGGAGTGCTGTGAGGCCCAGTTGCTGATTTCGTCGCCGAACTCATCCTGTTCGTCCCAGCTGGGGTCCCAGTCTGAATGGTGGGCGTTGAAGTCCCCCGCAAGAACGGAGAAGCGTGGACGGGGCCAGGTGGTGGAGTGAAGGGCTGCGTCTCGGACGTCGGCTCCCCCTCTGGCAGGAGGGCGGTGGAGATTGAAGATGGTGAGGGGTGGGGAGTTTGGAGGGCGCACTCTTACTGCTAGCCACTCGAAGGCAGAGCCTTGGGGAAGGGGAGACGGAAGCAGCTCGTAGGGAAGGCCGGACCTGATGAGGGTGATTAGGCCGCCGTGAGCTCCGTGTGCTTGTCCACCACGGTGAACTGCTCGGTCCTGTCTGGCTGCGGAGTAGCCTGGGAAGCTTGGGGTTTGGTGAGGATGGGAGAGGCGGGTTTCTTGAATGACAGCGATGTCGATGGAGAGATCGTAGAGGAGCTTCTTGAGTGGGGTGATGCGGGCGCGGAGACCGTTTGAGTTCAGCTGGAGGATGCGGAGGGAGTTTTGGGATGGGGCAGGCGGGCGTCGATGTCCTGGGTGGCCTTGAGCCAGGCGAAGAGGGTGGGGAGGGCCGGGGTTCGATTCGACGTCGCCTGAGGAGAGGAGAAGAAGGCGCAGTAGCTGTTCAGGCAGCCTTGCACTGCGCCTGCCCGAAAACCCGGGCAGTCGTCGATTTCCAGATACGAAGATCCGGGAGGGTTGCTGAGGGCGATGCCCCAGCTCGGGAACCTGGCACCTCGAGAGGTGGCACCTGCCGCCGCGTGAAGGCGTCCCGTGTCGGCAAGCACCACATATGGCCGGAGGGTGCCTTGAGAGCGACGTGAGAGGAGTACTGGAAGGCAAGGCTTTGCGGAGAGAGCGTGGGTTCGTAGCCCACGACACCCCGCCCAGCCACGTTCTCCAGCGTCCCAGAGATGGAAACAGATGAGGCAGGCCTACCACATATGGCCGGAGGGTGCCTTGAGAGCGACGTGAGAGGAGTACTGGAAGGCGGGGCTTTGCGGAGAGAGCGTGGGTTCGTAGCCCACGACTCCTCGCCCAGCCACGTTCTCCAGCGTCCCAGAGATGGAGAACACTTTCCACAACCGCTCCCGCAGTGTCACCGTCTCCTCGCTCAGATTCTCCATCCGCACCGTGTATTGCCTGAAGGGGGCAGCTCCATCAGAGGGCAGATAGTTAAGTGGTAACCAGAAGTGGTTTGCGGTGTCGCGGTTCTCCCGACAGCCGATGTAGAAGGGTATGACAGTGATGCGGATGCCGTCCGTCGTCTCCCGGTTGATGGTAGACACCTCGAAGTACTTCTCGTACTTGGCGCGCCAGGTGGCCAGCGTCGCGTTGCCCACGAAAGCTGACTCTGCCTCCAAACCCCCCAAATCACCTCAACGTTCCTCAGAAGAGGAGGGGCAGGAACCTCAGGCGGTGCCTCGTCGAAGAACTGGCGAAAGAGGTCGTGCTGTATGGGTATGCGTGAGTGGAGGGGCAGGATGTCCGCGTGTCCGACGAAGTCGATGCCGCGGACGGTGTAGAGGCTCTGCAGGCGGCCGGAGGCGTCCCCGCTGTCCGACGACAGCAGTGTGAAACCTTCGTCGTAGGGCATCTTCTGGAATGGAAGGGGGCTTGGGGGGCTGCTGCATGGATTGAGAAGGAGAGAGGACGAGGAAAGGTCGGTCCTGGTTGTCGATGAGGGCCTTGTAGTAGGTGTGCGTGGTGCCCAGGAGCTCCTGCCCACTGCTTAGATTCTCGCCAGGGCTGAAACCGACTCTGCTCGCTTATTGCTGGCTTGGAGTTGGAAGGTGCAGAAAGGAAAACTTCGATTCTGACAAGTTAAGTGGTATGTGGATAGATGATGTCTTACACAGCGGAGAGATAGGGCGGGGAGGCGGCTGATGGCTGAGGCGGTTGGCTGAGGCTCTTGTCGTAGACCTTGGCCTCCCAGTTGTAGAGGAGGACGCCGCGGTAGCTGAACACCTTGTGCACGAAGATTTGACCCGCCGGGTACGGCTCCAATGACGGCTCGATCCGCCTACCCACCTCCACCAATCTTCAACCACTCAACCATTATGTGTGCACCGATTTCATTTTAGTTGCCTCGTACATAGCTAATAGGCGTTTTTGAAAGTAAAGTTTCAGAAGTGAAGTTTTTGTCTTTCTGATGTCCGTATTACTACTTTTAGACAGGTTCAAAAATGGGTTGCCGAAAAATGTTACAAATAAGTGTTTTTAAAGTTTGGTTTTAAGCGAAATCTTTTATTGGATTTTAAGCGACATTTTAAACTTTTTTAAGGGAAAATAAAGTCGTATTTTAAGGGAAACGTTAAATTTTATTTTAAAGTAAACGGTACATTTTGTTTTAAGGGAAACGTCAATATTTTAAGCGAAATACTAACTTTTATTTTAGGCAAAATATTAAGTTTGAATGTCAAAAATTCTAATGTCTTTCAATGCCAATAAAAGCTCCAAATTTTTTCCCAAGTGCCAGTGAAAAAGCTTACTTGAGCTTTTTACTGGTGCTGGCATAGCATCGCTGAGCTTGGCCAGCAGAGCAACGAAGTCTCAGCATCAAGCAGCCAGCAGCACTGCGCATCGTAAGCATCGATTCGATCACTCGCGATCAGGCCATGCTCTCAGGGACTCAGGCGCCTGCAAAAAGGCGCAGGCTTCTAACAGCAGGGAACCGGTCCTCCTGGCCCCAGCAGGCTAGCCCCTGCAATCCCGTCAAACAAGCCCAATTCTGCGCAGTTTCAGCCAGCCCCTTGCACTCCTCATTCGAAATAGCCTCCCAATCATTTTCAGACCAAGATGCCGGGCGAGCTGAGACCGATGCAAGAGGAGACGGAGAAGCCCCTGAGCCTGGCCTCTGGGGCAGTAGTGCTGGGGGCCTGGTCCGATCGTCTTCTGGTCCACCAGCCAGGCGATTGGCACCTCTGCGTCTACTCCGGCCTCCGACCCTCCAAGGACAACCCTGCCGCCCCCATCTACACCCGCTGCTTGGTTCTCCTCCGACCAGCCTTCGCCTCTTCTCTTGGGCCAGCTTGAATGGATTGGCCAGACGGTGAAGTGGGAACTGGAGGCGGGCTTCGAGGCGACGACGTTGACGACATCGGAGTCGGGCCGATTCCTGCTCTGGGGACAGGAGGGAGCGCTGCTGCTGGGGCCCCTGGCCTCGGAGGTCAGCCTGGGCTCCAGGGCCGTCCCAGCCCAGCGTCTCCATGCCAGCCTCTTCAACGCCAAGCCGAGCCTGCGCTTGCGCCAGGTGTTCAGAGCCAATCCCCCAGCTTTCTTTGAGCTGCAACTGCTGCAGGCCCGCTGGTGCTCGGACAATCTGGCCCGCTTCGCCACCCTCTGCTCGGATGCTGTCTTTCGGTTTCCCTCCTTCGTCCAGTTTCAGGGCAGCCAATGGAGGTGCAAACGTTCTGCAGAGTCTACGACGTAGAGGATCTGGAGAAGCCGCTGGTGCAGCTGCGCATCCTCCCCGACAGTCCCATGCACCGGAGCCTCGGCGAGACGCCCGGTCTGCCCGCCTCCTCACTGCCCAGCCATCTTCCAACCTCTCCCACATCAATGCTTCCAGTGGACTTCGATTTCGGGGAGCCGGATGACAGTGGACGGGTGGATGCCTTCATTCTGCTCCAGAACGGGGACCTCTACCGTCTCAGTCTCTCCGCGGACTTCCTGCTGCCCAGCGATCAGCTCGCCGCACTTGAAGGTCCTCATCAGACCTCCCGTTTCTTCCTAATCAATATTTTTGAATTAATTCTTATCCTGTTTAATCATTTGTTCATTTATTTATCGAAATAGCATTAAGCGGCAGCATTAATCTGATATTTAAGCGGCAGCATTAATCTGATAAAATATATAGCATCACAATAGCAAAACAGTTTATCCCTCCCCCAAGAACCCCTGGTTTCAGGCCCACTGCGTCAAAACTGGGCCGGAGGGGAGGAGGCCGGGGAGTTCGCCTCCCTCCTTCTACTCAAGGCCGCCCTGCCCGTCCTGGCCCTGGCCACTAGGAGCGGACTTCTCCAGCATGCCATCCTCTCCACGGTCTCTTGGATTCGCTGTCATCGGGACGGTCTGAGAGGGAGAATGGCGTGAACGGCAGGATGGGGAGGGGGAGGCGGTGCTGATGCTGTTCGAGGAGCTGTCGCTGCCGGCCGCTGAAACAGCAGCCCTGGGGGAGGCCAGTCCGCCCGCTGGCCAGCGACAGGACATCCAGCTCCTACCCGGTTTATTTCCATCAATCTAATTTACTCTCTAAACTCATCATAAGGTGATAGGGGCGGCATTTCTTTGCATTTCCAGTTTGCTGAAAAAAGTCGGTAAATAGGGAAGGCAAAGAAAATGGGATGTCAATTGAACGGAACTAAGGTCTAAGGACTGTAGCAATGTGGCAGGCGGCAGACTGGTCTGACTTTAGGTGCCTGGTAAAATATTGCCGAAAGTCGACTAAACGGACATTGAAGATGGCTCAGGCAGCGGCTACGTGGTGCGACACGAGGGCGGGGTGCACACAATTAGCCTGCCCTGGCTAGGCGAACTGGAGCGCGGCCATGTGAGCAAGAGCGCTCAGGGGAGCTTCCTCCTGGCCGCCAGCTCTCTCGGCCCTGCCGCCGTCCTTGCCACTAACCCGCGCCTCCTCCTTGCTGCCATGGATGGAGAGGTCGTCATCTGTCGCCTCAGGTTTCCAGTGTTTCTCTAGATTCAGAATTTCGGAAAACGAAACATAAGTTCTAACGTAAACTCAGAGTGAGGAGCTTTGCTTTTGAAGATCGGGCGCAGAGCTGCGCTTTACGGGAGCGGATAAGAAAGGAGGCCAGTTGGGCGACGATTTTCTGGAAGCCATCGAAGAGCTGCTCCGGAAGGATGTCAGTGCTCCGCTGCTCAAGTCCCCTTCTTACTCTGAGACTTCAAGAGTCATCTGCTCGCCTGCTTTCAGGAGCGATACGAAGGCTCTGAGCGAAAAGAAGCGTGCCGACCTGCTTGTCCGCCTTCTAAGCGTCCTCCGCCAGCAGCACCTCCAGAAACTCCTCAAGGCCAAGCAGCGCCTCTTTGACAAGTACACCATATCCTCGCCATCCTTCATTCGCCCCATCCAGAGAGAGTTTTTGAGGGTGGCGGAGCTGCGAGAAGAGCGACTGGCCCAGAGTCGACGGCAAGCCAGCCTGATTCAGCAATGGGCGCAGGTTCTTTTTTATTTACTATTTATTTATTTACATGAATAAAGACCAAATAATAGGCAGCAGCAAAAGGTTAATTTACAACAAAACGCATTCACACAGACACACTGCTTTTTGTTCTTTCCAGTTATCAAATGCCTTGCTTACGATGGTGAAAAGGTAGCAGTAATCCACGATGACACAGAAAAATGTTGCTGGATGAAAGTGGATGAAATTGTTTCTTAGCAAAAAAATAAGATTTATTCCTTTGTTTTTAAACTTTATGCACTGTAAAAATTATTGTCAGTCCAATGTAAAACTGGATTAATTAATGATAGAAGAGCACCTTACTTTAATGGCAATTGATTTGGTCAAATATAGTTGGCGCCCAAATTTTGCAGAATTTGCCCATTAGTTGAAATATATTTTTTTAAATTTGAAGGTACAAAATTTTGTCTATTTCTTGAAAACTATCATATGTACGTAGAATTAGACCAAGGTATAGAACAAGGTACCAATTAATTGCAATGGAGATAGGTAGCAATGGAGATAGGTTGCAAAAATTTTTGCTATGTATGCTTTTTTGAAATGCATTTTACTTCTTTGGGATTCTGCATTTTACTTTTTTGGGAGCTTAGATTTTCAATACACTTATTAGTAATTTGGCCAGGTGCTCTCTTATCATTAATTAATCCAGTTTTACAATGGACTGACAATAATTTTTACAGTGCATAAAGTTTAAAAACAAAGGAATAAATCTTATTTTTTGCTAAGAAACAATTTCATCCACTTCAGTCGCAAGTAGAATTCAAATTAAGCTGGATAAAAAATTTCCCCTACTTCAATCGCAGGTAAAATATAGATAAGAGATACTTTTTGGGTTAGTATAACCCACTTTATAATAATTTCATCCACTTCATACAGGGGCACGGCCCCTTTGCATGGACCACGGCCTGGTGGAAGACCACGCAGACTAGGTAGAAGCAAACGGATGCCAGAATCATAAGCTACGTCCAAAATTACCTATATGATGTCATTTGTAGGCACAAAAACCCTTTTGAATGCCTCAAGATGAAGTTGGTGATGACCAGCTTGTTCACCACAGCCTGGTGGAAGCCCATGAAGACCAGATAGAAGTAAACGGGCGCCACAATCGTATTCTACGTGCAAAGTTACCTATATGATTCTGTTCTTTAGACCAAAAACCCTTTACAATGCCTCAAGATGAAGTTGATGATGACCTGCTTGTTCACCACGGCCTGGTGGAAGTCCACGCAGACTAGGTAGAAGCAAACGGGTGCCAGAATCATAAGCTACGTCCAAAATTACCTATATGATACCATTTGTAGGCACAAAAACCCTTTAGAATGCCTCAAGACGAAGTTGGTGATGACCAGCTTGTTCACCACGGCCTGGTGCAAGACCAAGGAGACCAGGTAGAAGCAAACGGGTGCCGAAATCGTAATCTACATCCAAAAATACCTATATGATGCTATTTGTAGGACCAAAAACCCTTTAAAATGCTTCGAGATGAAGTTGATGATGCCCTGCTTGTTTACCATGGCCTGGTGCAAGCCCAAGGAGACCAGGTAGAAGCAAACGGGTGCCGAAATCGTAATCTACGTCCAAAAATACCTATATGGCGCTGTTATTTTGGCGAAAAACCCTGTAAAAAGCATAAATATAGAGCTGGAATTGAAAAACAAGCAAAAAAACCCCAAAAAACTGAATTTTTACCCAAAAAGTTGATGTTTCGACCTAAAAAACGCGGAAAATGCCCAAAATAGAGGTGCCTTGACACTTTTTTGGCCTGATTTACCCTAGAACCGTTGAGATCCCAGCCCCAGAGGCTGCCAAAGTGTCTGCAAAGGTGCGGACGGACGGTCGGACGGACGGTCGGTGTGCGCCCGGACACCGGACATTTTTTTAAAAAAGTTTTTTTGAAATAACTTTTTCAATATGGCTCTACAAATTTTTTGTCAAAGAAGGACCCCCCACAATTCGACCACGGCGCGTCGGATGAGCCTATTTGCAGTGCTCTCCGATGTCTGTGTGACGAGCTACAGCCTGGCAAACTTTGGGAAAGCTGCATTAAGTTGTGTTGCTCGATAAGAGGGGCTTGGCGCTTCCGCTCCGCTAACGCTCCGCTCGCGCAAGCCCAATTTGATTGTATATTTGAAATGAGTCTATATGAGTCTGTGTGTTTGAGAGCCAAACGAAGTCGGCTAAGTGCCTGAAACGTCTGGAAGAGCTGGAGGCAGGGGAGGAAGAGCTGCGACGGCGTCTGGGCGCTCTACAGCGGAGGAGTGAACTTCCCCTGAGCGAGGCTGAGGAGCAGCATCTGGCTCGTCTGAGAGCTCTCGCTGACGCCGTGGCCGCACTCGCTGCCAAGCTTCCACCGGTCAGTTTGGCTCCTTATTGCTTGGATAGCTACAGGCTAAACTCATTACACTTTTTCTCCTAGCGATATTTAGACAAACATTAGAAAGTAATGTTCAAGTCAGAGACTTTTAAATGCAAAGTTTAAATAAAAAAATTTAAAGATTAAAATTTTTGTATTTTTTAATTTTTGATGGAGGAAGAGGAAATAATTGGTGGCCGCGTTTCAGCTGTCTCGCAGTGCAGAGGACTGGAGGAAAGTGTCGGGTGGCCGACGCATCCTCAGTCAACCTGTGGGCAGTCCACTCACGCTTTCCCTGCGTGCCCAGCTTCAAGACCAGTTCATCTTTTCTTTTGTCCCAACGTTTCGTTGCCTAATTTTTATGCAGCTATATAAGGGAAGCCCAGTAAAAATAGGCAGGTGAGAGAAATATAGCATAAAGTCTGTGATCTAAATAAATCAAGTTGTTCTAAATAAATCGGTCATTCGCTCCTACTCGGCTAAGTAGGCATAAAAAGGAGGAGAGAAATGTGCTGCAGGCAAGCGGAGCTGGAGGAGGTAGCTGCAAAGCTGAGCAAAGCCCAGCTCTCCCTTTCAGCCCATTGATCCACACCGTCGCTTTTTGCCCTGTTTTCGCTGCTTCTATTTCCACTCCCCTCTTTTTGACCTCGCCTTTCGCCAACTGCTGCAGCGAGCTATTCCTGCAGTTTCCGATTTTCGCTAGTTGGAAAAAACTGCTCACAAGCACTCTGCTTTCCTCCATTGCCTGGCAGCGCTGATTCGATTAGGCCAGCAAGCATTACTTAATCTAGGCTTGTTTGAGAGCTGTTTGCTGGTTGTGTTTTGCGGTGCGTGAAGAATTGGGCGGTGAAGAAGACTGACGCGCATTTGGATGGATGGAAGGCAGCGGTCAGATGGGCAACAAGAGGCTGGAGAGAAATGCAACAGAGGCTGAGTCAGGCAAAGCTTCCAGGCCGAGAGAGGAGGAAGGAGGAATCGGATGCCCCGAATGCGGCAGCAAATATCGCCATATATATTTGTGGCTGTGTGAAGGGAGGGGTGAGGAAAGCAAAGGAGGCGCATATGTTCAGCAGTAGACGATGAAGGATCGCGAAGCTAGTGGGTTCTTTAACTACAGCAGCAGCAGAGCCTGAGATGGCTCCCTTACTCTCTCTATAAGCAAGGCTTGGAACTAGCCTGGAGAAAGAGAGGTGTACAAATGAGTATGTAAGCCTATCGTTTTGGGGGAGGGGGAGCTAAGAAGAGAGGCGGATGGGTATAGTAGGGTGGAGTGAGGAGGAGAGAGAGAGGCAGTGCGTGAACGGAAGGCAGTCGAGGTGTGGAGGCGGGAGCATCCATCAACCGAGGAGGGAAGGGAAGGGAGGAGGGACGGCATAAATAGGTCCTGCACAGGCTTAGGATAGGAGGCGTTGGACGGCGGCTGGGAGGCATCGTGAATAGGGGAAAGAGGGGGAACTGTGAAGAGAGACTAGGCAACGGCGCTCGCTCACAGTGGATGGAGGGGATGCTTAGAGGGGCTATGCAAAGTGCATGATGGAAAAATGGGGGAGGGGTATGGGGAATCAGAGCCTAGGCGTCTTCGACGAGTTTCTCCTTCTCCTGCTCCTCCACGACAGGCTCCACCGCCACCTCCTCTTCCAGCGGCTTCTTCTCCTCCAGCTCAGCCTGATGGGTTTCAGTTTGTGAATGTGGGATGAGTTGGGGAGGAGAGGAATGAGGGAGTACCTCCTCGGGTTTGCCGTTCTCAGCGGGTGGGTTGGTGGGGACGGGCTGGAGAGAGCGGAAGTATTTGACGGAGACGAGGATGGCGATCGTCTCGAACACTGCCAGCACCAGTTTGATGAAGAGGACAGGGCCCGCGATGCTGCAGGTGCAAAGTGATGTGAGAGGTGAGGTGAAGGAGGGTGTAGAGGTAGAGTACCAGGGCAGACGGTAGGCGACGCGCTTGGAGTACTCGTAGATAGGGGCCAGGTCCTCAGGGGCCGCCTGCAGCATCTCCTCCTTTCCCGTCCCAATGTTCACCCCCAACACCACCTCCACACACACATCACACTCATCAAATCTATGCTTAGCCCATCTAGCGTAGTATTCTTAGACTAATGGAAGACTAACTTCCACACCGAGACTAACAAAACGCATGTATGTGTTGCAAATGAGGCGAATAATGGAGAAGTAGTGGACTAACGACAGAGGATTCGGCGTTGGTGAGCTGTCGCCAGAGGTTGTCGGCGTCGGAGAGGATGTAGATCTCCACCACGACGATGATGATGGTGGAGATCAGGAACCTGCACAAATAGACTCATCAGCCGCTGTGAAAGGTGATACGCCTCCCTAGCCTACGCCGCATTCCGAGGCTGACAAGGTAAAGGGGGGAGGAGTGAGTGAGGGGGGGGGTAAGGACTGAGGAAGGAGTAAGAAAGAGATGAGGAGGGTACCAGGCGAAGAAGATGAGGAGTGGCTTCCAGGTCTGGTGCTTGTAGCCGCAGAGGAGGGCGAGAATGGCGAATAGCTGGAGGATGAAGAAGATGAGGCCGACCAGGAAACCGCGAACGGCCAGCCCCGACGCCGTCCAGCCTTCCTCCTCCGCCGGCGGCTCCACCGTCACCGCCTTCAAACTTATTATTTCCCAAATGCTCCTCTATCTCTTTATCTTTTCCCTACTATATTCACTGACCTTACTAGCTTGACACGATTTAGTGGGGTAAAGATAATGCATTTGCAAACATTTTCGTTGTCTTCCGCGCCGGCGATCGGGAGGTCGCCGAGGGCCGGGGCACTCTGGATGAGTTCTGGAATGAGTTGAGAGGTGGGTGTAGAAAATGAGAGGGCAGGGGAGGAGGAAGGAGGAACTGGTGAAGTAGACGCCGAGGAAGGCGGACTCGATGACGATGACGGCCAGTAGGAGGTTGTTCACGTTGCAGCGGATCACACAGCGCCCGGCCATCTCGCTACACTCCTGCTCCCGTTCTCACCCGCACGCTGCTCTCTAGCACACTCTGCACCAGTCCATCACTGCCTTTGACCGGAAAAGGGATGCCGCGCGCCTGATAGGCGAACAGGGGAGGGAGGGGAGGGGACAGAGTGAACATTTCGCAAGTGCCTGGGCGAAAAACGAGACAGGGGGCCTTGAGCTGGGGGGAAGAACTGCGTCAAATGGTTGGAGTGGTTTGGGGGGGCAGGCAGAAGGAGGGGGAAGAAGGGGAGGCAATTGCGGCGGAGCGACAGAAGAGCGACATTTTGATGTCGGACAGGGCATGACAAACAAGTTTGGCGCTGCCAGGGGAGGAGGAGGGGGCGAGGAGGAGGGAGCCTTTTTGGCCTGCCCCCACGCCTCACTCTCAGCTGGGGTGATGATGGACGAGTGCTCTGCTGCGACGCGAGCCATTTGCCAGCTCCGCGGAATGAGGACTAGCAGCGCCGAACGCATTTCGACTTTTCACTGAGCCCTGGGCAAGCTGGGAACGACAAAAGGCAGCCCAGTCACTAGGCAGCATCAAGGGGCATGGGAGATTGGGGGGCCTAGGCCTAGGCCTTGCGTGCTGTGGGAGAGCTAGAAGGGGGGAGGAAGGGTAGAGTAGGGCTGGTATTCTCATCTCATAAAGCGGCATTGGCTGGCCCCCAAGGCCGTCCAGGGCATAAACAAGGCGCTTGCCCGCCACTACATCGCCCGCATTGAGACAAGTGGCTCTGGGGAGGGGTGGAGGGGGAAGGGAGCTGTGTGCTAGGATTGATGCGGCCTGCCCTTGGGCCAGATTGGCAGCCGCTAGAGTGGGAAAGGCCGGTGGATGGGGGTGGATGGGGTTGGGGTTTGTGATGGGGGCAAGGCGTCCATAAAGCGGGAGTAAGTAGGGAGAGGGAGGCCGGAGGGCACAGAGCTACTCTGCATCACCTGTTCACGCTCCGGGCGTCGAAAAGGCCTGCGGAGGGGGCTGGAGGATGGGGCAGGAGGTGGAAGTGAAGCAATGCGCGCCTCTCGTTTCACGGCTCCTTTGCGTAAGGGACTCTTGGCAGAAAACCGCTCCACCAATCCCACCGACACACACACTGCACACCTACTGCCACTTGCTAGGCCTCTTCAGGGAGAGAAGGGGAGCTCTGGTAGTTTTTGCCAGCGCCAATGAATGGAAAGAGGTGGTGTGGAGGCGGTGGGGATATTGATAGAGGCCAGTTAGTGGGGTGAGAGGAAGCAAGGAATGGTCCCAGGGCGGCAGTTGGGGTGGGGGAGAGGGGGGATAGAGGGGTGGTTGGCGGTTGCTTGGTGGAGGAGGAGGGCGTAATGTGGCTGGCGACAGGGAGGGCGGGGGGTGGGGGTGAGGCTGAGGTAAGGCGGGGAGTGGGAGAGAGTGGCTAAGGAGAAGGCGGTGCAGATGAAGCTCGCACAGCTGGCCACTCCTCACCAGTCCCCGCCCCCCTTCGCGCGCCCCCCAGCGCAGGTTGCCACAAGCCCGCCACAGCTCCTCCCAGCGCCCCTCAACCTCTACCCTCTCTCCTCTCTAACAGCCTCCCCCCAACACCCTCAGCAGCAAAAACTTTCCCCCGCCCTCGCCCCATCAGCGACACGTAACACACAGCCCTCTCCAAGGCAGGGCGCACGCAAGAAGCGGAGGGGAAGCTGGGGGCTCGTATCGCCTGGTGTCTTCGGCCGCCAGCTTCCTTCTTCCTCTCGCCTAGCTTGCCCGCCGCTCAACAGCTGGCCCCACACACCCGGCCGAACACCAGGCCAATCCGCTAACGAAGACTGATCGTATGACACGCCCTCCACTGCTTACTAGCGCCCCGCAACAACACACTATTGTCGCCTGTCGCCTGATGAAACCCGCGGTGGTCTTGAGAGGAAGCCATAAAAAGAGGAGGCGAAGGTTTGAGGCAAAGAGAAGGCCGTATTTCCAGCCTACCTCAGCCAGGCAGGCAGAGGAGGCAGCAACTAGACGCGCGCCCCCCTTCCGGCCAGCTACCCTCATCGCATATCCGCCCCTCATGCACTCCCCTCCTCCCCTCAAACTCTCCTCCCCCGCATTCCTTATGCGGACCCTAGGCCGAGGCCCCTTCATTCCACATGCCCCCGCCTCGGATGCAGGCCAGGCCAGGGACTGTCCCCCTCTCCCTCGACCGAGAAGATGCGGGAGGCAGAGAGAGCGAGGAGGAGGGCTGGAGGAGGGGGAAATCGTAATTGCGGACCAGCCCTCCTTCCCCTCCATCCACCTCTGCCTATTGACTCAGCCACCATCCCCCCTTACCCTCCCAGTACCCCTCCTCCGTGGCTATAGCGATAGACGCTGCAGAGATGAGGCAGGAAGAAACCCCCCCTTTCCCCCAGCATCCACCTAGACAAGCACCACGCCAGCCCACGCAGCTCATCAACCCATGGCAACAATTGATGGCGCGTAAAAAAGAGGTGCCCGCACCAGATAGGCAAGGCAGGAGGAAGAGGCTGGGGCAATTAGCAATCCTATGCCTCCCTTGGCTCCCTTCCAGGGATTCGAATGGATAATGAGAGGCAGGGCAGGGCAGGGCAAAAGGAAGGAGGTAACGAGAGGGGGGCCTGGCCGCTAAGCCCCCCTCCTAGACCGCACGCAGGGTAAAGGAGGGGCCAGTGGGAGGGCAGCAGAAGCGGAAGAGTGGGCAACAGGCGCGGCCAACCCAATCAGTTCATGAAAGTTGGAGCAGACGTGAGTGGGAGGAAGAGGAGGGGAGAGGAGGAGGGGAGAGGGGGCGTGTCGGGGCCTGAAATATGGGGCCAGGAGGTCTGGCGGACGCTTAGCCAATGCGCCTTCCCGCCTTCCAGACTGAGGGGAGGGCCTGAGCCTAATGCGCTACGCTCATTCATCAAGCCCGCGCCCAATAGCCTCCGCCCCCCTCCTCCAAGCACCCCATCTCAGCCCTGGCATAGCTCCTACGCACCACAAGGGCCCCTCCCATCCTTATTCAATCCTACACCCTCACAAGCCAACTGAGCCCCTCCCTCCCCCCATTCGCTTTGCCCTGGGCCACGCCAGGCGGGACAAAGGAGAGACGCCTGGTCCCTCCCTCTTCCTCCTTCCCTCTGCCCAGCAGCTCCCCCTCTCTCCCAGCCAGCCTTGGCCCCTGCCCAAGGGCCTACACACAGGCCCTCTCCAAAGGGCTTGGGGATTGAAGTGAGTGTGTGCGGCCTGAATGGCGAGGGGCACAAGTGATGCAAATGCCGCGCCCCGTTCTATCGCAGCCAGCACAAGTGGAGTACAACCGGGGCGCTAGACAGAGAGTGTGTCCTGCGCGTGTGGCCCTGGAGTGTGCCTTCCAACTCTCGCCAGGCCAGGAGGGGTTGGGGGGCGAGGACAAGGAGGGAAATGAGATGGGCAAATATGCGGCCCCCCCTCTACCCACCTCGCCCCTACTACGACTACTACTGTCTCTCTTGTCCTGGTAACCCAGTGTGTGTGTGGCTGTGAGGACGAGGGGGTGTCCGCTCCGCTCTGCCTCTCCATTCCGACCTTGCAGCGCTGTCAACAGGCGGCCGCGTGTCAACCTCGCCTAACCTCGCGCCCCACTCCAGCCACCATCCATCAGCGCCCAGCCATTCTCACAGCGGAGCAGCAGTGCTTGATTATGCAAAGGAGCGGCTTGGCAGGCCACCCCTTTCCTGTCAGCCTCGCCCGCTCAACACGCCCATCAAAAAGGCACTAGGCTGGAAGGAAAGTCCTCCCCCTACTACAACTACTACTCAGGCTCCGATGGCCTAGAGAGGAAGGAAGTGTGTAAATAGGCGGACGGCGCCGCAGCCTGAGAAGGATGGCATTAGCGGCTGAATGCGCCGCAGCACTGGAACGAAGGAGGACGAGAGTTGAAGAGTGGAGGAGGCTGAATGAGGAGGCCGCGCTCCTTCTCCCCTCTCACTCCCCTCCCCTCCCAAGGTCACACACCGCCCTCCCTCTTTATCCACTTCCTCACTGCCGCCCTCTCATGGTTATTGCCCACCTCCCCACCTACCCGACTCCACCCCTACACTCCATTTTAGTCCTCCTACCTCTGGAGGCTGGCCAAAATGCCACGCCAGCCTTCAGAGCAGAGGAGGGAGAGGGAAGGCTAAAAAAAGAGGCAGTAAAGCGGTGACGGAAGGAGGGAGAAGAGGAGGGAGAGAAGAGAAATGATCGCGCCAGCTGGCCAGGGAGTGCAGCGTGGAGGCAAAGGGAGCTGAATGCAGGGAGAGGGCTGGGGTTGTGCAAGGCTACTTTGCATGTTGCCTAGCGCGGCAGCATCTGGGAGGAGGATGGGGAGGGTTGGTAGCGTGTGAACTGGGCAAAGCCTTCAGCTGACACCTGTCAAAGAGAGCCTGGGCCTCCCATCAAAGACACCCCCAAGGGCTGCCTGCAAGGGGGAGGGAGGCACACACAGCTCGCGTGCTGGCGGCAGGGCAAAGGGGGAAAAGGATGGGGGGAGCAGGGAGCAATCCGGGAAAGTGCCGCAAAACCGGTGGCTGGTGGGGTTGGCATAGTGTGCCTCCTGCGCCTATTGTCAGAGAGAAGCGACAGGGCAACAGGGCCTATACGCCAGGCCCAGCATTCATTCGCCAGCTGAAGGATCTTGACTGCTGATGCGTAGGCGGTGCGGTGTGCCGCAATCTGGGGGAAGGTAAGGAAGCAGCCAGTGTAGAGGCTAGGGGGATGGGAGGAGGGTCCTTGAGAGTAAAGCTAGGATCCTTGGCGCCCCCATCGGGACGCGCGGCTGCCTTTAGGCGCGGAGGCACTCGGAACACCCCACCAGCAACGCGCCTTCTCAGGGCTGGTGGAGAGGAGGAGATGGCAGGTGAACGTCAGGAGAGCCTCGTTACAATCACTGCTCTCGCTGCTTCTTCTCTCTCCCCCTCTGTGTCTCTCTGTGACGGGAGGGTGGAGCAGGTGAAGTAGGTTATTGCCAGCCGTCCCCCCGGAGGTCCTCCATCTCCAGACCTCTTCACGACAACCCCCCACCCCTTCACCCCCCAGTGCCACTTCAACAAGGCCTTGAAATGCAGTGTATGCGTGGATGGGGGGCTGTTGTACTACACACAACTGGGAGGTCCTCTTCTGCACTGGCCCCTCATCCCGTGCGCCAAACTGCCCATACACCCACTCACTATCAAACCCATCAATCCCCTCCTCTCCTCCCCCACTTGTGCCCTTTTCACTTCTACTTCTTTGCCATCCAGTGCCGCCCGCCTTCTTTAGTCTGCACCTTTGACTGCCTCTTTTGCGCACATTTTAGACCTGTAGAGCGGGAATGGGAAAATTCCAAGTGAATGTCTTCACGCTCCTGCTTTATGCCATCATCGTGGAGGCGGCGTCTGTTGGTACTGATTATCATTACCTTCCTGATTATCATATTTTTAGATAATTTTCACATAAATCAAAAGCATCTTAAATTGTTTAAATTTGTATCTAAAGGCTTCAGTAAATATACTGTGACATAATGTGGAGTGTAATGTCTGTGCAGGGGTTTGGATCTTTCTATGCGAGCTGGCGACTCCAGCGTTGTCGATCGTGAGTCTGGTCAAATCGGAGGCGGACAAGTTCTTGGAGCAGACTGGCATTGAGCTTGAGACGTAGCCAACCACTCTTCCTCCTCAAACAGCCCTTGAACAAGGCCATTTCTGAGGCCTGACCTCAGCGGAAAAGTGGACCCCAACCGACTGGCCATCATCGGTGCTGTCGTTTGCTACGTCCTCTGCGTCCTCCATGCTATCGGTTGCAAGTCTGTCCAGTTTTTGCCTCTCCATCAAGGATTTGAATTCTCCGCATTCTTTGGGTACAAAAAGGAACATCGTGAAAGACCAAATGGATTTGAAGGCCTAGTCCTGCTGGTGGTGTCCTACAAGTATCGGTGCCGTAAGACACTGCTGGTGTACCTGCCCTGGCTCCTCATCTCCAGCGCCGTCATCATCGCCGCCCTCATTTATTCCTGCGTGGAAGCCGACAGCGCACATGCCGCACTCTCCGACCCTCCCCAAATTCAGGTGCCCCTAACTGGCCACAATTGTGGGGCTAAATTATTATAGCTGAGGGGATTTTGATAGAAAAATGATTGAAGATACGGACGCCGGATAATTTGCTGGTGACGCTGCCGCGTATCGCGGGGCCTCCGCCCATCGTGGAGCTTGTGCAGCGCATCATCCTACACATTCACTGGTCCACCCTACTTCTTCACATCTTACCAGTTCCTCATGTTCTTTCCATTTACTCTCTAGGGTCCTCATCCCCATGCTGGTTCTCAAGTTCATCGGATTCTTCATCTGCCTCGTTGCGGCTATTCTCGCTCTTCGCTTCTTCAAGCAGCAAGCCAGCGCCGTATTCATCTTTCTCTTTCTGTATTTTCACTCGTACCAATCTCTTTGTCGCTTCTAAAACTTATTGATACGTTTCCTGTAGCATAATTGAAAATAACCAATTCTATAAGCATTCAAATTTATTTTGAAATGAACCGTAGGAGTGATGGTTTATAAAGTTGTTCGATAAATGATTAGCCGTTACAGGATGGCTTCGATCCGGATTGCAAGGAAGCCGTGAAATTTATTGACGAGTGATTGTGGGGCAATTGATGGCAAAAAAGCCGCAGCATCTACTGCCTCTCAGCTGCATAATCCTATCTAATATGAGCATAGCTTATTCAGAAGCTGGCTAGTTTCCTTTTATTTTCAACTGCAATCTCAGTGCGCTGCATTTAGAGGTCTCTATTGTGCGCTTGCTTTTCTGGATGTTGAAAGACGGATGCGGTTCTACTTTTTTCAAGCGTGGGAACGAGGCTGCAAAACAAGACAACAGGTGTCACAGTGCGAAGACGAATGGGGGCAGGTCCGGGGCCAGTTTTTCAAAGTTCAGCAATAGAAGTTTCCTACAATATGTCCGGCGGTTCCGAGTCCGGGACAACGGGGCAATAAAGCTAAGGCTACTTTCGAGTGGTTTTGTGGTAGACGAATGATTTATTTGCCGCAGCAGCGCTTGAGACGGCGCTGAAGGATCCAGAGGAGGTTCTTGGCGCGAGGCGCCCCGCGGCGGTGCTTCTTACCGCAGCAGCAGCAGCAGCAGCTGGATGTGCCAAATATTTGAGTTGTAGTAAAATTTTTAGCCGATTGGATATTTCTAAATGAATTAAAAATTTAAGAACAAAGTTAAAATTTTTGGAGAGAGGGCGCTTACCAGCAGCAACAGCAGCAGCAACAGCTGCAAAACGTAAAAGGTTACCACAAGCTGACAATGGTGTAAAAAAGGGCTTACCAGCAGCAACAGCAGCAGCAGCAGCAACAGCAGCTAGAAAACATGATTCATTGGAATTTCTGTTTTTATGGAGCTGAATTTGTTGTTCTGACCAGCAACAGCAGCAACAGCAGCAGCAGCAACCGCCACCACAACGCTTGTGACGCAGTTCAGCCTTCCAGAGAACGCTGTTCTGACGCGCCATGCGGGACAGGGCCTTCTTCTTCCCGCTGCCTGCAAATTCCTCCTGGGTGCATGGTGAAAGGGTGGGTTGAGAGGTGTGGAAGGGCAAAACCGCAGCAGCGTTTGGACTTGAGCGGTTTGTTGTCCTCCTCGCCGGCCTCGCGACGCTGGCGGTACTCCTCGTCCTCTTCCGCCAGGTCGATCTCATTGCGTCTGAACAAGCCAGTTTTGACGTTTGGCCACGGATAAATAATGTCGCTACAAAGTAACAAATTTCTGAAATAATGAATCAAGTTTAGGCGACTGAAAGATAAAGAATTTTTTTATGGCTCAATCCACATTTTCAGCAAACAAGCTGAGTACGAAAATGCAAAGTGACCCTGACTCGTCAATTTTTAAAATAATGCTCAAGCTTCTTCCCAGCCAAACTGGCAACTGTGAACATGACCAAAGGTCTTGAAGCTTTCGATTTGTAGATTTTGTAAATAATATCCCAAATAGCCTGGGACTGGGAGTGTGTGTAGTACCCAGAGTGGCGAGCGATGGCGGACTCCCTCTTGAAGAGGCCGCAGCAGCGCTTGTGAACTCCCAGCTGATCGGTGCCTTGGCGGTCGATGAGGTCTGACTCCTCGCCGTCCTTCTCCCGCTTGTAACGGTTCTGGTACATGCTGCAGCAGCGCTTCGTTCGATGCTCCCCGTGCGGCTCCTCCCCCGTCCCGAACTCTCCTTCGCCCAGGTCACGCTTGTGCTTCAGCCCGCAGTTGGAGCATCTGCACTAATTCTTTCACTCTACTTCTTTCTTCCGCCATCAAACTCAGCGGCATTGTCACCCTACAGACACCAGGAAATGTCACTAGGCCCTTTAAAGAGCGCAAAGCTGCAAAAGATCCTGCCACAATGCTTTGAGTAGAAATATTCGGTGATCTACTATTCCTTTCGCTAGGGTGAAGAGATGCGAGACTAGATTCGGAGGCTAGGTCTAGGGCCAACCGCTGTTGGCGCACCAGCTCTGAGTCCGTCTGCCCAGGCTCCCGTTTGTGCTGGCGCTTGCCGCAGCCGCAGCGCTTGGCTCGCTCCGTGTTCTCGCCCGTGCCTTCAGTTAAGTTTCTGATGAGGACTCCAAAGGCTTTGCAGTGCAAGGAGGTGGGCAACCAGCCTCCCGCTTGCCGCCGCCGCCGCAGCAGCCGCGCTGTGGCCTGGTCAGGCCGCCGTCCGCCGTCCGCTGGGCATGCTGCAGGCTGCTGAACCGCTTTCCTTTCCCGCCTACAATCCCTCCTCACTCCTTGTAGTCACTGCAGCATCTTCAAAGTACCGCAGCAGCGCTGCTGACGCATCAGCTGGTGGTCCGGGTTCGACTGCCCATCCTTCGTGTACTGCAAGTGCGAAGAGCATAGGGCACTGTGCTAGAGGAGAGAGGTGGAAGAGGATCTGGGGAAGGCTGGGTGAAGGATTCAAGGGGGTAGCGAGTAGCTTTACCGTCCGTAGACTGGAGTATGCAAAGAAAAGGCTGGGCTAAAAGAGGGGTCACCTTCTGAGCAGCGTCCTCATCCTCCTCATCGGTGTCACGCTGGTAGCGTCCGCAGCCGGAGCAGCGTCCCTCTCGCTGCAGATCTCCGTCGGCGTCACGCTTGAATCGGTACTTGCCCTTGCCGCAGCAGCGCTGTGGGCGGGACAGGTCCTTCCGGTTACCCTCCGGGTCTCGCTCGAAGCGCAAAGCCCCGCTCTCCTCGCGTCTGTAAGAGGAGTGATTGGAGGAGGAATGGGAGAGGTGAGGTCAAGATGGATGGATGAACTTGTAGCGGTGTCCGCAGCCGCCGCCGGAGCAGCGTTCGCCGCGGTGGAGCTCGTCCTCCTGCTCGGCGGAGCGTTCCTTGTGCCCGCAGCACTTCTTTCGCAGCGTGTTGTCCATCTGCTTCCACTCCTTGTACCTGCCATGCACTGCCTTCTTTTGAAGCTCAAACGGGTAGAAAGATCAAAGAGAGCAAATTGCGGAGAGTCTATGGGAAAAGGGCGCAAGATTTTTAACTGTCATAAAAATTATCATTTTTCTTGTCGGCATTTTTGTTCCCTTATTTTTGAAGATTCAAAAAACTAATATACAAACGAAAATTAGTCAGACAAATGCAGTGAGAATGGTGGACTAACTTGTGGGGCATGAAGACTTGGATGTCGGGCGGCTGATACTCGTCGTGCTCCTTGCGCTCGTCATCCTCCGCATCCTCTTCGGGCGTCAGCTTCTTCTCCGCCTCTTCCACCGCCACCACAACGCCTGAGGAGGTTCACTCATTGCCACTGCCACTTTAGGCCATGTCCAATGAGTAGCCACCGGTAGTGGAGCTGATGACGGACTTGGCCTCCGACTTCTCCATCGGGATCGGCTTGTGCGAGATCAGCGGTAGTCGCTGAAGCGCCTCGCACACCTGCAAGCAAACCTTTTGGATCCACTTTCTCCCTTCTTCCCCCTTACCATCGACAAGAAGTGTCATGTATTGAAATTGAAAAAGACGTTAATATCAGAAATCATTTAACAATCTACTACATGCCCTTACACTCCAAAGGCCTAGACTTACCTTCTCATTCTCGCAGGAGCCGTAGATGGAGGTGCCCACGAAAACGCAGCAGCCGCTGGTGCAGTCCGCATCGCCCAGACACTGCGGCGCCGCCACCTCGTCCAGGGAGTCCTGTATACCAAATGCCACCCTTCCTCAACTCTGGAAGCGGACTAAGAGTAGGCTACCAAGAGTTCACGACGAGTATGATCATGCTCCTGCTGCTGCTGGTAAGGGCGACGTTCGTTGACCTGGAATCGCTCCTGGCCAGCCTCCGGCCCGCCCCAGCTGATCTTCACCTCCACCGCACTCGGCCGTCCACCGCTCCCCTGCTCCTGCTAAGGACCCAAACATTCCCCCTGCCTTCTATCCTCTGCCTCTATGGGGCTAAATACATTGAATCCGGAGCTTTCGTAGTCCTGGTTGCCGTTTTGCTGACCGCCGAATCGCTGGCCGCCATTCTGCTGGCCCTGGGTCTGGAAACCGTATGGGGGACCGTTTAGGAGCAGTCTCAAGGAGCTGAGGAGGTGATCCTGCTAGACCTTGTCGAGGAGCTGCATGGCCAGACTGGCGTAGGGGCTGAGCAGCAGCAGCACCGCCCACATATGAGCCCAAGCCTGAGTCCCCGCCTGTGCCATCTTGGAAACCTCTGCCGGGTTCTTCTGCCTCTGCCCCTCCACAGTCCCATCTTTTATAGCTCTTTCCCTCCTGGCTTCCGCCTACCCACCCTCATGTACCGTTTGCAAAGCCTGTTCCTCATTTCACTCCCTCCTTCCCCCCGGACTGCATTGGACCAAACATGTGCTGTATGGCTTTTGGGTAAACAGGGGACTGTGTGTCTGCAGATGAGGAGGGGCGTTTATTGGTCGCAACTGGCCTGAGGTTAGGCAAACGAGTGAAATGCTGGACACTGTGGGGTTGAGAGGGGAGGAGTGAAGGGGTGTGCAACAGGTAAGCGCAAACAAGGGGCAGTAGGAGGGAGGGAAGGGATCTATTTGCCGCAGCAGCGCTTGAGGCGGCGCTTGAGGATCCAGAGAAGGTTCTTGGAGCGCGGCGCTCCACGGCGCTGCTTCTTCCCGCAGCAACAGCAGCAGCAACTGCAACCCCGTTAGACTCTTCCTTCAAACTTAGTCTGAGTCATAAAGCAAAGAAGCCAGGCTAGTGCTTCGTGCTATAATAGAAGAACCCAATCAAAGCATGCTCTCTCTAACCAGCAGCAGCAACAGCAGCAGCAACTGTAACAAGTTAACTGATTAGCTTTTCAGCTACCCTTTCTGAAAGCCTTGCTTACCAGCAACAGCAGCAGCAGCAACAACAGCAGCAGCTGCAAATAAGGTTCGCTTTGGTCCAACGTCTGAGTTTTGGGTCCAGATGCAATAGGTCTAACCAGCAACAGCAGCAGCAACAACAGCAACAGCCGCCACCGCAGCGTTTCTGACGCAGTTCAGCCTTCCAGAGGACGCTGTTCTGGCGGGCCATGCGAGCCAGGGCCTTCTTCTTCCCGCTCCCTGCAAACCCTGAGGCCTCTAGCAGACAGGCGGAAGGGCAGAGAGAGACCGCAGCAGCGCTTGGACTTCAGAGGCTTGTCATCATCCTCACCCGCCTCGCGACGCTTGCGGAAGTCCTCATCCTCCTCCGCCAGCTCGATCTCGTTCCGTCTTCAAGTCACAACGCCAAATGTTTGCTTCCACAGCTCTTCATTTTTGGGCCCAGTTTAGGCAAGACGGGTGTGATTTGCCTAGGAAGGAGCGAGAAAGGTGGGAGGCAGGTGGCCTGGTGAAATAGGAGATTGCAAGGTACCCGGAGTGGCGGGCGATGGCGGATTCCCGCTTGAAGAGACCGCAGCAGCGTTTGTGTCGACCCAGCTGGTCGGTGCCTTGTCGATCCAGCAGATCAGCTTCCTCTCCGTCCTTCTCACGCTTGTAGCGGTTCTGGTACATGCCGCAGCAGCGCTTGTGCCGGTGCTCCCCGTGCTCCTCATCTCCCGACCCAAACTCACCCTCGCCCAGGTCACGCTTGCTTCCGCCCCGCTTATTCCCGCAGTTGGAGCATCTCAACTCTATCTTATTAGGCCAGAATTTATCAATTTTATATTTTTATAAATTTATGGTAGTAAAATGGAAAGTTTCATTTGGACAAGGTTCAAGAGATACCGCTGCTGACGCTGGAATTCGGCATCGGTTTGCCCGGGGTCCCGCTTCTGCTGGCGATTGCCGCAGCCGCAGCGCTTCTGCCGAGCCTTGTCACTCGTGATCTCTGCCATCATTGCTCCATTTCCTTTCCTGCGCCGAAGAAGAGGACGGGCGGACCGCGTTTGCCGGTGTTGCAGTTCTGGCAGCGCTGTGTGCGACTGAGTCCGCCGTCCGCGGAGCGCTTGGCGTTGTGGAGATGTGACATCTGGGCCTTGTGCCCCCCGCAGCACCGCTGCTCTCGCTGCACCCCGCGATCCTCCGCCTCCACATTTGCTGCTCTCGTGTACTGCAGCAAGGGCTGATGACGCTAAGCGGAGGTGAGGGTTAATAGTTGAGGGTGCTGAGAGTAGGTTGGGTAGGTGAGTACCTTGTAGGCGACGGGCTCTCCGTTCTCGTCCACCTCACGCTGGATGCGCCCGCAGCCGCCGGAGCCGCAGCGACTCTCACGCTCCAGCTCTCCCTCCGCACCCCGCTTGAACCTATAGACACGGACAACCTTCATCCCTTACCTCACTCCTTTTCTTCACCTCACTGCTCACTTGTTCTAGAGTGTCCAAGAAAAGTATAAGGGAAAGGAAAGCATGAACTAGCCGGTATTTGCCGAAGCTGTTGCCGCCGCAGCAGCGCTGAGGCCTGGAGAGGTCCTTGGCGCCGCTCCCGCTCTTGTCCCTCTGGAAGCTCAGCTTGCCCTCCGCGTCTCGCCTGTGCCCCCAAACTCTACTCCCTTCAATTGCTGGGCCAAGGGAAGAGAGTGGGGGGACTTGTAGCCGTGGCTGCAGCCGCCGGAGCATCTGTCCTGGCGCTCCAGGCCGTTCTGCTCGTCCGCGGCCCGCTCCTGGTGTCCGCAGCACTTTTTGCGCAGTGTGTTGTCCATCTGCTTCCACTCCTTGTACCTTCAAAGCCCCTTCCTTCTCGTCCTCCCCAATTCCATCGCTGTTGCCCTTACTTGTGCGGCTGGAATACTTGGATGTCCGGGGGCTGATGCTCCTCGTGCTCCTTCCGCTCATCATCCTCGGCCTCCTCCTCCAGACTCGGCTTCTTGGCCAGGTCCAGCTCCTCGTCTCCGGGCAGGCTCACGATGCGTCCGCTTGTCTGTCCCGATGTTCCTGGTCGGTAGCCCTCCGAACCCTCCCCACCCAGCTTTTCCAGCGGCAGCGGCTTGTGCGAGATGATGGGCAGACGGCTCAGCGCCTTGCACACCTGGAGGGAGGAGAGTAGGTGGTGAGGAGGAAGGAAGAATAGTAGGAGGAGAAAGGAAGTTTAGGTGGAGAGGAAAGATGGCCAGAACCTGAGGATGCTCGCAGGAGCCGTAGATGGAGCTGCCCACGAAGACACAGCAGCCACTGGCGCAGTCCTCGTCGTTCAGGCACTGCGGCAGGTCAGTCTCCGTCAGCGACTCCTGAAACCAGAGCCCACCGCCTACATTTCTGAGGTCCCCAGGGGTTTGCTTACTGACCAGGAGCTCTCGCTTGTTGCCGTCGCCGGAGTGCCAGGCCTTGCCGGAGACTGCAGTCAAGAGGCTTTCAGGGGGAGCAGTTTGAGAGGACTGATAGGGGAAAGAGGCCTACACTGGTCCACGGGTACGTTGATGGACTGCTGGGCGTTGCCGTTGTTCCAGGTGATCTTCACCTCCACCTGGTTCGGCTGCCCTTTTCCCTGTCATTGTGCCGCGCCAATTACAACCCCTCGCATCCCTCACTCAGCCTCTTCTCCCAACCCCGTCAGAGCCGCCAAAGCCGCCCTGGCCGTTGAAGCCACCATTGGGACCGCCATTGAAGCCGCCGTTGAAGCCGCCGTTGGGGCCGTTGCCGCCATTGGGTCCATTGCGGTCGGCCTTCTTGTCCACCAGCTGCATGGCGAGGGTGGCGTAGGGCATGAGGAGGAGGAGGACGGCCAAGGTCTGGGCCAGACACTGTCTCAGGAGCAGCCCCATGTTTTCTGACACACCGCTGCCGGGTGTGTGTCGGTTGGTGTCTCGAGTGAAGCTTTTTGGGAGGAGCTGGGCTTTTATAGGCCAGCTAGGCGCCGGAATTTGCCTAGCCTGTTTTTGGGGGGTGCAGAGGGTGTCAATTTGCGCTGGCGGTGTCCTTTTCGGACATTATAGCCAGGATGCAGATTGAGGGCTGTTTGCTGGCATAATATTGGACTGGCCTGTGTTTTCGGGCATTTCCTTTGCAACAGCCGCAAATGTTTCCAAGGCAAAGCTTTGGAATACTGTGCTCAGGAATATTTAGTTTCTTAGCGATGTAAGCAACTGGTACTATAGGCTACGCCAAGTTAATTCTTTTCACCCACAAATCGATTAATACTTAGAACAAAATGACAGGTGTGGGAAATTTTGGCACATTTTAAGCCCAACGAAAATAATCCAAAAAACATTTTCTTGGATTTTTCTATCACCTAATAGACCTCTCAAAATTATTTCATTGGAATTTCATTGGATTGGTTTTGAGGTTTTTTAAATTGCTTTTTTCGTTTTTTACCCGTTTATCACCTATCATAAAAGAAGTGCAATTTTAATGAATTCAAAAAGGAAATCCCGGTAGCAGAAAATGGAGTGCAACGCGGCCTAGGTGTTATCATATCATCTAACCTGTCATTCTCTGCACACGTCACCTTTGTTTGCAACAAAGCTTCTTCCATGTGCTACCTCATTAAAAAGTGCTTTTCGCTTCCCTCACCTGAACTGCTCACGAAGGCTTTCATTGCATATGTTAGACCTGTGCTCGAATACGCCTCCCAAGCCTGGAATTCTTTGTCATCAGCAGACTCAGCTAGAATTGAGAAAATCCAGTGTGACTTCACCAGATTCATTTTTCGCAAATGCCATCTATCAAACCACAGCCTAGGCTATGAGTACCGATGCAATTTTCTTGGCTTAGACTCCCTAGACTTTGTGCAGATCTCACTCTCCTCCACAGCGTTTATCATGAAAAACAATTTTGTCCCGGTCTGGTCACCAGAAAAGTTAACCAAAGGCAGCTCATTCATAATTCCCGGATTGTTAGCAATGCGAGAGCTACTGGAATGCTCGCAAGGACATGGCCGCAACGTGTAGTGAGCATCTGGAATGGGTTGCCGGAGCCAGTCATCTTGGGGGCTGACCCTTGGAGCCCCCCCCAAAGGTTTCACCCCCCCCCAAGGTTTCACCCCCCCCATGACTTTCACCCCCCCCCCCCCCCCATAGGTTTCACCCCCCCCCCCCCAAAGGGTATATATTGAAAAATTTTTATTAGCTTAAAATGCTTCTCTGTACATATCTCGAAATTTAAACTCAAGGAATTTTTTTCTAAACAACTATATACCTACTTTTTTTAGTTTGTCTATACCGAGTTAGTCTATACCGAGTTCGTCATGCTACTAGTTAGTCTATACCGCAATATAGGTCGTAGCCACTGACTTTATTAAAAGCTCGCGAGGGACATAGTTAGTCCTTAAACATAGTAAGTCCTTACCCAGTTCATTAATGTTTTAAAGTGCTCAACTTGGTAAGGACTAACTATATTTAAGGACTAACTATGTCCCTCGCGAGCCTTTAAAAAAGTCAGGTGGCTATGCCCTATATTGCGGTATAGACTAACTAGTAGCATGACGAACTCAGTATAGACTAACTATGTTTCAAAAAAGTAGGTATTTAATCATCTACATGAAAATTCCGTGAGTTTAAATTTCGAGATATGTACAGAAGAGTATTTTAAGCTATTAACATTTTTTTCAATATAGTACCCTTTGGGGGGGGTGAAACCTTTGGGGGGTTAATTTAAGTTACATAACATAACTTAATACTGCATTTCTAATACAGAACATAACGGAGTCCACTACATAACATAACTTAGTAGGCCAATTTTCTACTACATAACATAATGCATAACTTAGTCACTGAGTTATTGCTGCGCGATGTTTCCATTGGCATGCAATTTAGTGGCCCTCCTGCCTTTCGCCCACTTTCCAGCAGATGAAATAAATACCAGCTTCGAGGAGGAGTAACCCATTACACGGCAGAGTGTGGAGCCCCTGGCCATCCTACACCCGGACTAGGCCCTGGACAACCTCCCGCCGCCGCCCAGCAACGCCGCCATCCGCCTCTTCATCATCGGCAGCAGCGGGAACAGCAAGGACTCCGGCCAGAAC
>JASANA010000540.1:0-28927 GCA_030248095.1 Ptycholaimellus sp. GST1_10
GAAAAAGTAGAGGAAATACATAAAAAGTAGAGGAAATACAGTGGAGAGAAAATAGAGGAAATACAGAGAAAGTAGAGGAAATATGGGGGAGGGGAAATAGAGTGAGAGAAAAAGTAGAGGAAATACAGAAAAAGTAGAGGAAATACAGTGGAGAGAAAATAGAGGAAATAGAGAAAAAGTAGAGGAAATATGGGGGAGGGGATATAGAGTGAGAGAAAAAGTAGAGGAAATATGGGGTGGGAAAATACAAGGAAATAAGGAAATAATA
This sequence comes from Ptycholaimellus sp. GST1_10, assembly GCA_030248095.1. Taxonomy (NCBI): domain Eukaryota; kingdom Metazoa; phylum Nematoda; class Chromadorea; order Chromadorida; family Chromadoridae; genus Ptycholaimellus; species Ptycholaimellus sp. GST1_10. The sequence continues at coordinate 269 of JASANA010000540.1, forward strand.
AGATTTTGTGCAATCTGCCGGGAGAATGAGAGCATCCAAGACCAACTGACCAAGCTGCAGCGCAGGGCCAGTGCTGGCCTCGGGATTCCGAGTTCTTCTCTTCGGACCCGGGCATCTACGCCGCAGTCTCTCCAATGGGCTATGGGAGCCTAGAGTCTGCTCTCAACGTCCACCGGGTGCCGGGCGCGCGTGGGGCTACATTCTACAAGTTGCGCGCATCAGCTGCACTCGGCCAACATCTTTATGACAGATGTTTTGGCCGGCGCCTTCCGGAGAGTCGAACCTGTCTTTGCCTCGGCTTGCTGGAAGCATTGCAGATTGCCACCAATCAGTTGGGACTTGGCAACGTTGTGAGCGAGCACCTCTGCTTCAAGAAGGGCTACATGCCTCTGCTTCAAGAAGGGCTACACGCCACCCGCTGGATCTGAACAAGCCAAAGCAGGCGCCTCCGGAGAGTCAAAACTATCTTGTCGCAGATTGCCGCCAGTTGGCTGTAAACGCCTAAGCCATCGTTGCCATGACGACACAATGGATGAGGTGCACACAACGACGACAGCAAAAGAGGGGGCGGGCCAGTAGTCCGTTAGTGGTGAGAGTGTAGAAGTCTCAAGGGAATGAAGGCGGGGGCTGTGGAGGAATCCCCAAGGGACTACTGGCCCGCCCCCCTCTTTTGCTGTCGTCGTGTGTCCCCCGTCCATTGTGTAATAAACAGTATCTCAAGTGGTTGAGAGAAAAGAAGAGTTTGCAAATGCACTGAGCAAGAAAATGTGCAGAGGCATGTAGGGGGTGAGGGGTAAGTGAGCTGGGACTGGGCCTGCGCTCCTCCTCCCCCACTCCTGCCCTCCCTCCCTCTCTCTCCCTTCCCCCCTCCCCCTCCCCCACTCCCCACTCCCCCCTTCAGCATCTTCGTAGCAAAGAGCGAGTGGAATAGACACACTTGGGCCTGGGGGCAATTAGCACTCCCAAGCTCAGTCGCTTTGCATTACGATTTGGCCAAAAGGTAAAGCAGAGATGGGAAAGAGGAAAGAGTTTGGTTTGAGCGAGAAAGCAGAGGCAAAATGGGCTCGGAGACAAATAAGGCTTAGCAGTTGAGCCAAAGAGGAAAGAGAGTGAGTTGATTTTTATTTCCTGGTTACCCTACCCCAGCAAAACAAGAGGTTGCTAAAGAAAGAGTGAGTAGGGGCCTTGAGTGAGGGTGATGGATGATGGAGGAGGTGTAGGGTAAGGAGTAGGTGCTGGCCTGGCCCACGGAGCTGTTCTTGCCAGACCACACAGCTCTGCCCATCTCCTCCTCCCTTCTCCTGTCCACTCCACTCCCACTGCTCATCCCAGCTCCCTTCTGCCAAATTTCCAACCAAGAGCAGCTGGACTGGAAAGGAAGGTGGACAACTGCAGAGGGAGGCAGAATTAGGGTCAAAATTGAGCCCTAATTCCACCAGATGCACTTGTGTCTTGAAAGGATGGTGTAGGGGTAGCGGATAGCCTTGACGCTGCTGCTGAGCCCCTTGGGAATGCGGTGGACGGCCCCTGCGCCATTGCTGAGCCTTGAAAAGGCAATGAAGTTGTGGTGGGCGTCCGCGGCACTGCCGATGAGGCTGTGAATGCTGCTGGAGTCCCTGCGGACGCGGAGGGCGGCCTTTGCGCTGCTGCAGAGCCTGGAGACGTCGCCGGAGTCCTTGTGGGTGCAGTAGTTGGCCTTGGCGCTGCCGCTGAGCATTGAGAAGGCGGTGAAGATGTAGGAGTGGGCCTTTTGCCTCTTTTGGTGGCCCTTTTGGCTCTTCTTCCTGCCCCTCCTCTCCTTGACTAGAGGGGGGCCTTTTGAGGTGGCTCTGGGTGGAGTTGAGCTTGGCGGAGGTGCTGAAGATGGGCTGGCCGAGCTCCCGGGTGGAGACGGCGCTGACGGAGCCCTTGGAGGCACTGGAGATGGGCTGGGCAGTCTCCCCGGTGGAGACAATGCTGATGGAACCCTGGAGATTGTTGTCGCCCCTGGGGATGGGCTTGCTGGCCTGCTTGGAGCTGTCCGAGCTCTTGCAGGTGCTGGAGGCGGGCTGGCCAAGCTTCCCGGTGAAGACGGCGCTGTTGGAGCCCTTGGAGGCACTGGAGACAGGCTGGGCAGTCTCCCCGGTGGAGACGGCGCCATGGAAGCCCTTGGAGTTGTAGACAATGGATCTGGCCACCTTCCTGGCATCCACGACGTCCCTGTAGCTGAAGCAGGAGCGGCTGAGCTGTTGAAGGAGTAGGAGCTGACTGCGGAGGCGGCTGATGAGAGGGTGCTGGAGGAGCTGCTCCCGCTTGAAGTAGTCTGGTTCCCCGCCCAGGTACCCATTGACCTGGTCCCTGTACACCTTGCTGAGCTCGATGAGGCGGCTGATGTGGTGGCATGAGGAGGAGAGTTGAAGGCTGTAATGGCCGCTGAGGACGTTCTTGCTGAGCTCCACCACCTCCTGTAGCCTCTTGAACCAGGCCTCGTCCATGATGAACTTGTTTCTGATTCCCTAGCCCTAAGGAGGGCTGTTCACTAGTCCTGATGAGGACTGTTGAGTGAAGGGAAGGGTGAGGGACAAGTGATAGATGTGAGCTAGAGGGAAGCCAAGGTTGCGCAAGGCTATCCAAGGCAGGAGGAGTTGGAGAAAGGGTAGGTAGGTATTGGGTGCAAGGCGAGTTCAGTCAAGGGTATGACGTCACAAGCGCAAGCCCCCCAAGAGAAGGTTCTGGAAGAAGGAGTTGGAAGTGGGAAAGCTTTCGCAGATAATGCCTGCTAGAGCTGAGGAAGTGAGAGGGTGGGTGAAAGGAAGTTGGAAAGATGAGAGGATGGGACTGGGGACGTTGAACTCGTTGCAGATGTCGTGGTGGAAGGAGCTGGCCTTGACGCAGTTGATGAGCTTGTCGCTGATGTCCCGCTCCTCCAGGTTCTGTTCCTCATTCAAGGAGCTGCCCCCCAGCCGATGAAGACGCGGAAGAGGATGATGACGAGGAACCCCACAGGCTCCACTTGCAGAGGCCGCTGCTGGCAGACCTCCTGTTTGGCCGTGCGATTGTGTAGGATGCTGGTGTGTTTATTGAACTGAGAAAAGTGGAGGAAAGAGGGGTTGGAAGCAAAGATTGAGGGCGGCTGCAAAAACAAGGGTATCTCAGGCAACTGCGCGCGAAGCCGAATCAGCAATTCCCCTCCACAAAACCATTTGTCCGAACTCCTTCTCCTTCTCCTTCTCCTTCTCCTTCTCCTTCTCCTTCTCCTTCTCCTTCTCCTTCTCCTTCTCCTTCTCCTTCTCCTTCTCCTTCTCTTTCTCTTTCTCTTTCTCCTTCTCCTTCTCCTTCTCCTTCTCCTTCTCCTTCTCCTTCTCCTTCTCCTTCTCCTTCTCCTTCTCCTTCTCCTTCTCCTTCTCCTTCTCCTTCTCCTTCTCCTTCTCCTTCTCCTTCTCCTTCTCCTTCTCCTTCTCCTTCTCCTTCTCCTTCTCCTTCTCCTTCTCCTTCTTCTTCTCCGCATCTATTCAATGGATGATAGTAGGTATTCAATCGGCCTGTACTTAAGGCATCAATTGGCAAGGTTCAATGGTAATTCTGTGCAATAAATATTATCTAAGTCTACAAAGGAAATTGTGCGGCTGTGTGGTCAAGTGGCTTGTCTATTTGACTCGATTCAGAGTTGACCAGGTTCAATCCTTTTTTGATCCTTTTATTTTATTCTTTTATTTTTTTATCTTAAAAGTGGAAGAAATATGTGGAACCATCGGCAGATCAAAAATAATACTCCTTGTTCCCAAAAATCGATTGCCCTGAGTTTAAGACACGAAAAATTCTCAAAAATATGTTAATTTTCCAATGAATTCGCATAATTTTTTTCATTTTCAAATTTTTCCTTTTCATTATTTTTTTTTGAAATAAGTTTTTTTATTCACTTTTTGATTTATCTAATAAAATCTTAACTAAATATATAGCCAACAATATCAAACAATATTTTTACATTTTATACTATAATAAAAGTGGGAGAAATATCTGGTACCATCAGTAGGCCAAATGTGGGCCTCTTTTCTCCAATAATAAAATCTTAACTAAATATATAGCCAACAATATCAAATTTGTATTTTTACATTTTATACTATATTAAAAGTGGGAGAAATATCTGGTACCATCGGCAGGCCAAATGTGGGCCTCTTTTCTCCAATAATAAAATCTTAACTAAATATATAGCCAACAATATCAAATTTGTATTTTTACATTTTATACTATATTAAAAGTGGGAGAAATATCTGGTACCATCGGCAGGCCAAATGTGGGCCTCTTTTCTCCAAAATTTGGAATTGCCTCGAGTAAAAAGTCAAGGAAATACAATTTCTACTAGTAGAATCTGCTGCGTCATCTGCATTTTGTTTTTGGGCACGCATGGAAAGAGACACTGAACTGCGCGCCAAAAACAAAATGCAACTGACTTTTTACTCGAGGCAATTCCAAACTTTGGAGAAAAGAGGCCCACATTTGGCCTGCCGATGGTACCAGATATATGCAATATCAACGCTGTGTGAAAGTACCAGCTATATTTGATGAAATCGCAATATTCACTCGCAGCAACTACACTATTGCCACAAATTGCAACTAGAGGCTGATTGTTACCACCGTTTTGTGAGCTGCTTTAAAGTAGCAAAAGTGTGTCAAATAGCCATCCGCTTGAAAGATCTTTTCAACGAAAGATCTGTTATGGACAGAAAAGAATCGCCTGTAAACAAAGCACTTATTTTGCAACGCTAGCAACTCTCGTCAACAATTTTATCAGCTAAGAAGCAAACAGCTTGAAAGACTCTTTTCGACGAATGAGCTGTCATGGACCGAAAGGATGCGTCCGTAAACAAGACGATTATTTTGCACCACTAGCAGGTTTCGTCAACCATTTTATCAGCAGCAAAGGAGCAAATTTAGAATCACTCCGTCAGTCTCTTTTCACTCCAAAACTCCAAAATGAATTTCCTGATTAGAATTATTTTTGCTATTTCTTTCGCCTCTGCAGCGACTCCGCCCAATCTGGCCGACTTCTATCATTGGATCGGGCACTTCGAAGTGAACGGTGCCTATCAAAGTGAGGCCCTTTCAAGCACAAACTCTTGTCCTTTCGCTTACCTCGGCCTTTTCCTAGCGGACAACATGTACACGCTGTGGACTTCGGAGCGAGACAACATCAACGCCCATCTTCCGTCGTACTCAGCCGTGGGTGTAGCAGCTCGCCTGCCCACCGGCCCCAGCCCTGCCTGCTCTCAGCTGGCTCCTCTCTATCGTCTCGCAAATCCCTGTTCTTTCCTCAAGCCTCCTGCCTAGAGCTTGTGACAAGGAGCCAAGTTGAGACGACCATTTCTGGACACTGAGCATGGAGGAGTACGTGAGAGCGGCCAGAGACTACGGCTACAATCAGGAGGGCATAGCTGCCTACTGTCTTCCCAGTTCGCATCCACTGGGCACCTGCGGCACCAACGCCAACCTCTATCGCGTCTATCATCCCTACAGACAAGGCAGATACAGCAAATGAGGCTGGACACTGGAATGGGTCCTTGTGCAGATCACATTTACACAACGTCGCTGCTGGAGCGAGAGCTGCTGATGCAGTCGGGCGCCAACCAGGAAGGTATCGCTTGTCGAGTTTGGGCCTCCAGCCTCACCCAGGCACCACTGCCTTCCTCCATCGAAAACTGGCTACCAGTTTGCTTTTTTCAGCTGGCTACCAGTTTGCTTTGTGTTCATTATGGACCTAACGCCTGTTCAAAATACTGAGGAAAACTTTTTTTCAGGGGAAGATAAGAACTCCCGTTTGAAACTTTTAGCTTTTTGAGGAATTTAACTTTAATGTGAGCATACAAATAACTTTGAGGACAGCAAACGCCTGATGAAAAACATCACCAACCTAGCTCGGAACGACTCAATGACGAACGATGCAGTGATGGTAAAACCACTTTTTTAAAGAAATTTCACTTACGCTATGCTTGTGTGTATAAATTTCATTAGACCTGTGGTGATCAATTGTGTGTGGTTTGAATTTTCTCCATAAAATTTTAGCTTCATCAAAAAGAGCTTTTATTGTATGCTAGTTTCAAAACAAAAAGCAAAATAATCGTCCATGACATAATACGAGAAAGGTTTCGCGAACTCAAACGACTTTGTCAAGTTCTGTATATCTAGATAAGTAAATGTAGAAAGAGCGTTTTGGTGTCATCAAAAGTCACAATTAACTGATTCAAAATTAAAGTTCGTCACAAACGTCTCAATTCTCCATTTTTTTAATCACTTTGCTCACAACCGCGCGCCAAAACAAATGCCAAACTTTGATTTTTTTATTGGAGCAATCGGTTTTTGGTAGAAAATAAATCCAATTTTGGCTTGCCGATGGTACCATTTGTCTGGTTTATCTGTAGAACTATGAAAAATAACGGGGAAATTGTAAGTTGTTCTTCAAAACCACGCGAAGAAATTTAAGCTCCTTTCATGTTTCGAGCTCTTGTGAGTCAATTTTTGCATTTTTTTCGCCCCAAATTGGTCGATTTACATGAAAAAAGTATGGCTATTTGAAATATGCAGTAAAAATGCGGTCAAGCAGATCCGGCAGATTCTAACTGCTCTTACTAATAAACGCCTCTTAAATGTCCGACAAGCTTTTATTTTGCAAAAGTGTCATTAGAAAATATTGATTCTGTATCAAAACTTAATGCAGGGGACCAAAAAAAAAGCAAAAGTTAAGCAACGAAGATATATTCAAACATTGGAAAATAAAATACCAGGCCGAAAGTCAGCCTTCAGGTGGGCCAACAGACTTGCCTGATTCAACAGTTCCAGCTTCCAGCCTTCATCATCCCATTTTCACCATTGAGCCAATGCTAAAATCATCACCGGGAATCCGCCATAAAACTATCCACATTTTTAATGAATAGCAAATCTCATCCATAGTTTTGATGAAGGAAAGGCTGGCATCTGCAGACATAAAGCGAGCGAAATTTGAGGCAGCATGAAAGTTGCGCTCTATTTGATCCTTTGCCTCGGACTCTGGGCCTCCGGCGAAGCCAGACGCAAGGGCAAAGGGCCCAAGCGCCTCTCTCTCAAGGAGCTGGTTAGCCTCGTGTTCAATATCTCCCATCTATTTGATCCTTTGCCTCGGACTCTGGGCCTCCGGCGAAGCCAGACGCAAGGGCAAAGGGCCCAAGCGCCTCTCTCTCAAGGAGCTGGTTAGCCTCGTGTTCAATATCTCCCATCTATTTGATCCTTTGCCTCGGACTCTGGGCCTCCGGCGAAGCCAGACGCAAGGGCAAAGGGCCCAAGCGCCTCTCTCTCAAGGAGCTGGTTAGCCTCGTGTTCAATATCTCCCATCTATTTGATCCTTTGCCTCGGACTCTGGGCCTCCGGCGAAGCCAGACGCAAGGGCAAAGGGCCCAAGCGCCTCTCTCTCAAGGAGCTGGTTAGCCTCGTGTTCAATATCTCCCATCTATTTGATCCTTTGCCTCGGACTCTGGGCCTCCGGCGAAGCCAGACGCAAGGGCAAAGGGCCCAAGCGCCTCTCTCTCAAGGAGCTGGTTAGCCTCGTGTTCAATATCTCCCATCTATTTGATCCTTTGCCTCGGACTCTGGGCCTCCGGCGAAGCCAGACGCAAGGGCAAAGGGCCCAAGCGCCTCTCTCTCAAGGAGCTGGTTACCCTCGTGTTCAATATCTCCCATCTATTTGATCCTTTGCCTCGGACTCTGGGCCTCCGGCGAAGCCAGACGCAAGGGCAAAGGGCCCAAGCGCCTCTCTCTCAAGGAGCTGGTTAGCCTCGTGTTCAATATCTCCCATCTATTTGATCCTTTGCCTCGGACTCTGGGCCTCCGGCGAAGCCAGACGCAAGGGCAAAGGGCCCAAGCGCCTCTCTCTCAAGGAGCTGGTTAGCCTCGTGTTCAATATCTCCCATCTATTTGATCCTTTGCCTCGGACTCTGGGCCTCCGGCGAAGCCAGACGCAAGGGCAAAGGGCCCAAGCGCCTCTTTCTCAAGGAGCTGGTTAGCCTCGTGTTCAATATCTCCCATCTATTTGATCCTTTGCCTCGGACTCTGGGCCTCCGGCGAAGCCAGACGCAAGGGCAAAGGGCCCAAGCGCCTCTCTCTCAAGGAGCTGGTTAGCCTCGTGTTCAATATCTCCCATCTATTTGATCCTTTGCCTCGGACTCTGGGCCTCCGGCGAAGCCAGACGCAAGGGCAAAGGGCCCAAGCGCCTCTCTCTCAAGGAGCTGGTTAGCCTCGTGTTCAATATCTCCCATCTATTTGATCCTTTGCCTCGGACTCTGGGCCTCCGGCGAAGCCAGACGCAAGGGCAAAGGGCCCAAGCGCCTCTCTCTCAAGGAGCTGGTTAGCCTCGTGTTCAATATCTCCCATCTATTTGATCCTTTGCCTCGGACTCTGGGCCTCCGGCGAAGCCAGACGCAAGGGCAAAGGGCCCAAGCGCCTCTCTCTCAAGGAGCTGGTTAGCCTCGTGTTCAATATCTCCCATCTATTTGATCCTTTGCCTCGGACTCTGGGCCTCCGGCGAAGCCAGACGCAAGGGCAAAGGGCCCAAGCGCCTCTCTCTCAAGGAGCTGGTTAGCCTCGTGTTCAATATCTCCCATCTATTTGATCCTTTGCCTCGGACTCTGGGCCTCCGGCGAAGCCAGACGCAAGGGCAAAGGGCCCAAGCGCCTCTCTCTCAAGGAGCTGGTTAGCCTCGTGTTCAATATCTCCCATCTATTTGATCCTTTGCCTCGGACTCTGGGCCTCCGGCGAAGCCAGACGCAAGGGCAAAGGGCCCAAGCGCCTCTCTCTCAAGGAGCTGGTTAGCCTCGTGTTCAATATCTCCCATCTATTTGATCCTTTGCCTCGGACTCTGGGCCTCCGGCGAAGCCAGACGCAAGGGCAAAGGGCCCAAGCGCCTCTCTCTCAAGGAGCTGGTTAGCCTCGTGTTCAATATCTCCCATCTATTTGATCCTTTGCCTCGGACTCTGGGCCTCCGGCGAAGCCAGACGCAAGGGCAAAGGGCCCAAGCGCCTCTCTCTCAAGGAGCTGGTTAGCCTCGTGTTCAATATCTCCCATCTATTTGATCCTTTGCCTCGGACTCTGGGCCTCCGGCGAAGCCAGACGCAAGGGCAAAGGGCCCAAGCGCCTCTCTCTCAAGGAGCTGGTTAGCCTCGTGTTCAATATCTCCCATCTATTTGATCCTTTGCCTCGGACTCTGGGCCTCCGGCGAAGCCAGACGCAAGGGCAAAGGGCCCAAGCGCCTCTCTCTCAAGGAGCTGGTTAGCCTCCTTTTCATTTTCTCTCACCTCTTCGCAGCAGAAGTCCAGAAAAGTAGCTGTTTGCTTGCAGCCGGATGATTTCTGGTCCAAGCTGCACGTGGACAAAGTGCCGCCCAAGTTCGCGCTCAAGCTCAGCCCTGAGGGAGCCAAGCATGAGCCCGTGGCTCTGGACCCTGAGCAGCTGAGCGAGGCGGACGTTGGCCCCTCCATCCCTCCTCCCCTGCTCTCCTCTGGGCCTAAGCTGAGGGCGGACTGAAGGAGGTGCTGGTGGAGTTCATGGGGGGCATCGGGGTCCAGCTCCCGCAGCCCATCACCACTGCCGCCCTCAACGTCCTGGTAGCCGCCTCCTCCCTCTTCTCCCATTAGTGGGCCAACATAAGCGGGCTCCTTTGAGAATGAGCGAAAGGACGAGATCTACACTCTGCTGGAGGACGGGGCCAAGGTGGCCATCGAGAAGGAAGGCGCCTACCGGAGTCAGGGATTCTTTGAGCCTCCCGTCCTTCATGAGGGAATGGAAGGGTGAAGTGTGCAGTGTGGACGGTGGGGAAGGCGCTGGAGATCCACTACGACCCGGCCACAGGGCGCTTCGAGGAGGTGGAGGTCGGCCCCGAACCACCAATCCTCCCGCCAAAGCCTTGGAAGAGTGGCCAATGAGCTCATTTCTATTCCCTGCTTTTTACGCCTACCTTGCTTTCCACCTGCTTTCATTCATTGGAAGTAAACACTGCACAAAGGCAAGAAAGATGGGGAGAAAATGTTTTGGCGAAAACAGACATCGATCGTTTTGGAACTCGAATCGACTGTTGCTCATCTGTGAAATTATAATCTTCTGATGTTAGAGTACATCTCCATGCCTATATCCTTTGTAATTTTCGGAGTAGACGAGTTGAGCTGGGGTTGATTATGCTGAATCAATAAGCAAAAATGCCATGTGATGAAATAAATAAAATAAAATCGACCGATATTAGAGGTGTTTCCTAGAATCGAAACGTATACGCAGCTGGAAGACATATTGCTCAACATAAACGAACGAAGCAAAGGCGTAATGGGGTAGTATTGCATAGCGGATGTGGCGTTGACTAAGCACGCTGAAAGGACCCTTAAGATGAACAATATAATGCACTTGGAGGCGTAAAGGCATTGCACGACAAGAATTCCTCTGGACTACAAACAACTGGAAGCTTCAACCACTTGTCAACAGAGCCCAATTCAATGTGTAATAGGGCGGGGAGTAGGAGAGGAAGGAATGGGAGGGGATTATGAGGTGTCAGTGCTGCTGCCCGTGTCAGCAGGAGCTGTCTGCGCCGTCATCATCTGACAATCATTCACCAATTATTCTCTGCTAATGCTCAAAATCTCAAAAAATAAAAAGTAGGTAGGGATTATATACTGATTCAACTTTAGGAGTCATTTGTTTGATTGTTCCATAAGTATCAGTTTAAAACTGCCTGATTTGGAGTTGGTCGAAGTGGTGAGGATAAAGGCATGGAGATGAAAAACTAATAATGTCCTAGTAATGGATGGAATGTAGGGGGATGGATGGAAGGTGGAAGGGGTACCTGGTGAAGGGAGATGGGAACGGGTATGGTGATGAACTGAGAGGTGGCGGGGTCGATGCCGAAGATCATCTGCTGACTGTTGCTGGGGGTGGTGGCTGCGTTGGCAGAGTCGCCCCCGGGCGCCGTGTAGACGACGCCTTGAGGCATCTGGTACATTACCGTCCCGCTCGGTCCCAGGCCTGCACAATCACCCTTCATTCGTCTTGAGGTCCCAGGAGGATGTGAGACTGCTACTGGGCAGTAGGCCGATGGGCTGGGGGGCGGAGGAGGGCGGGAAGAGAGCCGGGAAGCTTTCTGACTTCACCACGCTGGCGTTGGGAGCTTCTGCCTCGCAGGCTGCATCCTGCGACGAGGGACTGCCTTCCGCTGCAATTGTATTTATTGCCTAGCCTAGTACAGAAGCTTTTCAAAACTATTGAAGGACTTTTAGATGAAATGATAGAAATGAGTAACAGTGAGGTGGAGGTGCAGAGTCGCTGAACTCGTCGTCAGAGTCGTCGTCCTCGTCGAAGGCGGGCGGCGGGGGCGTGGAGGCGGAGGCTTTGGGAGCAAAATTGGCCGGCACCATGGTGGGAAGAGCGGAACTGCTAGCCAGGAACACCTTGGCCGGACTCTACAAAGGCACCCTCTATTTAGCCTTCTTTTCCTCCAGTCTAGTTTTAAATTTCCCTTACTGCTTTATCTTCCCCTGCTTTCATTATGCCCAGATTTTAGAATAGTTGAGCTTGAGAAAGTGTTCATTCTGGATTTGCCATGATTGAGGAGTTGAGAGGGGAGGGGCAAAGCCTAGTCCCCCAAGTTGTTTGCTGCTCGCATTTGCCGTCTAAGGGCTTTTTCCGTCTTTTCCCTCCCCGCTCCATAACTGAGCCACCAAAGAGGCCCAGCTAGCCTGGCATATGCGGCAAGTCTGTCTGGTGTGCCCTCCGCTTTCTGGCTTTCGGGGTAGGAGGAGGGTGGCGGAGGGAGAGATGGGTGTGGGAGGGTAGGGCCTAAAGGCAGGCAGGGGTAGAGTGAAGGCTTGGGCCTGGTGTGCCTGAGAAATGGCTTTACGGCGAAGGGAGCGCCAACTGTGGCTTCGGCCCCTCTCTGTTCCTCTGTGAGCACTGCTGCTAGGGGGTGGGCGGGGGGACAGGAGAAGGGGGGCACATAAGGAGGATGCCCCCAGGCTTTCCCCAGCCCTTTCACAGGGCCCCACAGAGGCATACCAAAAGCTCTTTGCTCTCCAAGCCTTGCCCGCCCCGAGTTAGGGGGAAGATGGAGGCGCCGACACACAGCCCCCCTCCCCCAGCCACGAATTAGTACTTCTGGCGAAGCCAGTTTTAGGGGAGCCTCCTTCCCTTCCTTCCCCCTGAGAAGGAGGGCGGGCATCACAGACTCCCGGCCAAGCTGGGCGCTACACTTCTGGAAGACGAAAGAGGTAGGGGAGGGGTAGGGGGAGGGGAGGGGAGAGGGGCTGGCGACCAAATGTTTGCCAAATTGTTAAAACAGGATATCGCCAAAGGAGCCCGGAGGGGAGGGCCAGCTTGGGGGGTGAGGGAAGAGGGGGAGGGAGTTGGTCTGGCGAAGAAGGGAGCGGAGGCCTCCTCTTTACACATTAGGGGGTGCGCGCGCACACAACTGGAATTGTGGAAGCTGCCAGCTTCGTGCCAGCTACTCCTGGAGGCCGCTCCCCCCACTTTTGCCCGGGTTAGGCTAGGCCAACCCCTTCCACTCTCTCCTCCTACCTCCCCCCTCCCTCCTCTCCTCCCTACTCCCCCCATAGGCCTCCCCTTAGGCAGTGTTTGCGCCGTCAGCAGCTTCCCCCTCCCCCTCACTCTCCTGATTCATCACTCTCTGCCTCCTCCGTCCCCCCTCCCCCCGCCTAGCACAGCTCACAGGCACCCCCTCCATAAAGGACCTCGCAGCCCCTAGGCCTCTTCCCCAACAGTTGCGCTTCCTTCCTTCACCTATCCTGGCCCGCCCTACACTCCCCCCACTCCCATAGACTGCTTCCCTTCCCCCTCCTGAGCGACGGAGCCCATTCCAGACGCCCAGTGATGAGAGCAGCAGCAGACTCCCGCCTTACACTACCCACACACACACAGCCTCGCCAAAAGGCCACCCCCTCAGCACAAAGGACTGCCCTCGCCAGCCCCCGCCCCAAAAGACACGGAGGCTGCCTTATTTAGGCTACAGTAGGGTGCCTTGGGTAGGACAGACAGGGCTTCTGGCCAAGTGAGGGTATAAGCTGGGGACAGAGGCGGAAAGAGCGGTGGGGAACCTGGCCATCCAGGGCAGCAGAGGCCTTGCTCTTCCCCTTCCCCCGAGGCTTTGGCGTTGAGGCTGCGCTGCCGCCTGGCACCAACTCCGAGCCTTCTGCAGCCAAACCTTTCATAAACCCGCATTCACAAAAGGCTGGAATAGAAAAGGAGACATCTAGCCTCGTATGGATGGTTCCAAGAGGGAGACAAAGCTTAAGAGAGAGAAGAAGAGTGGAGAGGTTACCGGGCTCATCGGGAGAGTTGAGGCAGGTCTGGATGAGTGTCTTGCCGGCGTCGGAGGTGATCATGGGCTGGAGCTTCTTGGTGGCGAAGGTGTACACGTGCCCCGTCTCCGAGGCCACCAGCAGCATCACCTGCGTTCCCGTCAGCGTCGACAGCTCGTACGCCTACAATTATACCTTCATCTTGCTACAACTGTTCGCTAGGGAAGCCTAGGGAAGCAGGGGGTAGAGGGAGTAAAGAGGGCCAACCTTCTTCATGATGCCGGTCTTGCGCTTGGAGAAGGTGGTGTAGCGGCGGAGTTTGTTGTCGATGAACTCCATCTTGATCTTCACCCTCCCTTTCGTCTTCTTCCCGTTCGGCAGGTACGGCGTGGACTTGGCCGAGCCCGACCTGCACACTCCATCTTCTATTCTTCCTCCTCCCCTTCCAACTCAACAGCCAGCATACCCAGTCTTGCTCTTCCCATTCCCCGCCTTCCCGTTCAGCCCCGCCACCGGCGCTGCAAGAGGACTCTATGGAGGAGGCTCATTGAAGAGGTGGAATGGTACAGGGGGCATGGGATGTTGAGAGGACGGCCTCCGAGGCATTGGAGCTGGACCCGTCTTCGGAAGGCGCCGGGGAGCCTGTGGCCTCCTCCTCCCGTCCACTCATCCTTCAACGCCCATTCCTTACTCTGAGTCAGCAGAGGGGGAGGCAGAGGAGGAGGTGTTACTGATGGAGGCTGAGGGCGGAGGCGAAGGAGCTGGCGGAGTTGGCGCCGGGGTTGGTGAAGTTGAGGTTGAAGCAGGCCTCGCCGGGCACGAAGCTCGCCATCCGCTCCCCCCGCGGCCGCTCTGCCAGAATCACACTGCCAACAGAGCCGCCTTCTGGGAAAGGAAGGAGGAATGTTTGGGTTTGGAGGGGGCGAGAAATCTGGCGCGCGCAGCTCACCAGGCGCCTTAGAAGGCAGGCACAACCTCACCCTACTCTAAGCCATTGCGCAAAAACAAGGCTCAATATTGCCCCTATGTAAAGGAAAAGACGAAACTCAGAAACACACTCAATCTCACACCCTAATTGAGCGCCTCCTAAGCTTTTAATCAGCTCTCCTTCACCCACTGTTTTTTTCGTCCGCCTGAAGCAGTGGAGAAGCCGGTAGGGGGTAAAAGACTGCTGAGGCCTTATTTGGAGATAGAAAGGAGGAGGAAAGGCGCCAGGCTCCGCCCCATAGAAGGCCAGTGCCAATACCTACGCTTACAGTACGGACATTTTTGGCCTTATATGGGCATGGGGGAGGGCGTAAAAGAGAGCTGGACTGAGTAGATACGCCTGGCCTCTATCCTGCCTCCCCTCCCTCCCTTCCCTAGGCCAGGGAGTGAGTGAGAGAGCCAAGTGGGGCAGGGAGGGCCTTTGGAGGGAGGGCAGAGCCTAATACACACCCGCTTCTGGCCAACTCTCCTTCTTGCCCTTCTCCCCTGTGTGTGAAGCGATCCTAGCGACACCTACCACATCACAGTTAACCCTAGCAATACACCTTCAGTGCTTATTTCTTCCGCGTTACGTTGAAGAAATCCGGTATAGCAAGAAATTCTCAATTTGTATTTGGTAGTTATTGTCAGTTTTTGCATTAGTAGTCCATCAAACAAAACTAAATACCTCAAATACATAATTTGAAGAAGGTAGAAAAACAAATCAGACAAACATATAGCCAGAACGATTGGCTCTTTTCCATTAGTTTTGCTGCTAAAAGGTATTGTTTTATTTGTCGACGATCAGAAACAGGTATTAATCAAAATCTGTACAAAAGTTTTTTTCATAAAAATCTATGAGCAGATGTTCTAAAGTGATGACTAATTTGCGTTAAAATTTTGTGCAAAAAGGAGCTGATCTCAGTTTTATAAGATCGTGTATTAGATATCTTGGGACATTTGCTCATAAATTTCCATAAAAAATTATCGCTATGTCTCGTGGTATAACTAATTGAAATTATTCGGTAAATCTTATATGGTAATTAGTTTCAAGCAGTGTCTGGTTGTTTTTTGAGATAACATAGATATTTGCTGCAAAAAACTTAACCAGGACTCAATGTATTAACCTAAATGTACTCAATGTACAAGTGGATAATTGATTTCAGCCATTCTATTCCTTTAAGACAAAAGAGAAAAAGACTCACTCCATGCCGAACTTCATCTTGATCCACTGCTTGGCCACCTTGGCGTTTACCGAGGCCCTCCCAGCCCCGCTCCTCCGCTTCCTTCAAACTACATTCTCTTTCCAGGCCTTGGCACGCCTTGGATCTCTTGCTGAACACTAAAGAGGGGGGGGAGCTGGTCAGTGACCTAGGCTGGAGTGCTAGAGGTGGCCTGCTTGCATTGTCCCAAGGTCAGGCAGGGGTGATGAGGTGAGGTGAAGGAGTGGTGATCCAGTCCCGATAGGGCGATTGCCTAAGCCGCTAGCCCAAACTGGCCGGCGAAGATGCGCACGCCGTTTTTTGCACCCTCCCTCTCTCTTCTCCTCCTCAGCCTCCAGTCCCTTTTTGGCCTGGGCGGGAACGAGTTCCTCCGCAGCCTTGTGCAATCTCCCCATCCTTGTCCCACCCATTTGTGGCAGACGCTCACCCTGGCTTCCTCCGCGAGGCCCAGCGCCAATGTATCGAAGATCCATTCTGGACAGAGGGGCTCAATTTAGACATTTGACTCTCAAATAGTCAAATGTTTTGTTAAACTGCCGTTTACAAATATTTTGTCTAAAATTGCGCTATTAGCACCAAGCATTGTGAGTGGCGGGGTGCGAGTAGAAAGGAGTAGCAGAACCCGAACCTCTTGTCAAACCGGATTTTCAGAATTTTCCTAAATATCAAGATTAACTATGCCTATGCCCTTAACTATGCCTCAAACCTATGCCTAGTGGCTAATTACGTTACAAAAGAATCTTCTGGCTTATGTATGATGAACGATTTATTGGTTTTTGATAGAGTAAAATATAAAAGCTTGTACAATCGGCGAGCCAAAAAGAAAGGTTTTCACACTCAAATCTCAAATCTTCTCAGTGTTCGCTTCAGCATAATTCAAGAAACCCAACAAATTCCACATGTATCAAATGTAATTCTTATAAATTTGGAACTCGTATCCAAGCAATAACTAGGATCACTAACACAGATAACTAGACCAGCGATAATGAACATGTGCGGTGTGCGGTCCGGGTGCGCGAATGAACCATGCTCTAACATCAATTACACACAACTTTGAAACTATATCACAAAAATATCAAACTTTTCCTACTCAAGCATCAAAACTCACGCTAAAAATCACACAGCTAGATGGATATATCTCAGATTGTACAAGGCGTTCATCAAAGTATGAATTTGTAAATACAGGTATAAATACAGGTAAAATTACCCGAAATATCAAAAAGTGGTTCTCATCTGGCGCAAATGAAACTGTTAATTTGAAAATGTAAAATATTTGAACTTTTGAAAACAAAAAATAATTATTTGTAAATAAGTCAGCAGGAACTGATCGTAAACAGGTGAATAAAAAAAGAAATATTATTCTCAATGATGTGGTTCAATTGGTGGTCAAATTATCAAATTCCGTTGAGCAAACCGAGAGTTATAAATAATTAAAAAAATCAGCCGTTTTTTAAGAGACGTTTCATGTAAGCCTTGAGTAAACTGCCAACATTTGGTGGAAAAGTTGATTTCCAACTTTTCCAAACTGAGTACAGGGTCACTTAAAGGGATCAATTTTATACTCTCTCCCGTTGACCGCATCGTTTCTAGTGCTTTCTAGCCCATGTTATGTCCTAAAATGTAAAGCTTACACCAAAAATGGCCCAAAAACTCCGATTTTCAAGTATTTTTCTTTTTTGTTGAATTTCTCTACCGTTTTTCAACCAAAATGTGGATTTCTGCATATCAATCGAAAGCTTAGAATCTAATGAAGCTAGATTTATGCTTTATTTTGAAAAACATTGCATTCAGCTGAAAATGCGGTGCTCTAAGTGCCAAATGCACAGTTTTCAAAATTGTGTAAAATTTCAGGAAATGAGCTATTTCTCAAAACTTTTGTATGGCGAGCCCCCAAATCTCCTCAGATTCATTTCTGTCACATTCTTGCGGTCATTTTGATATATATAACATAGGGGTAACCATCTACCCTTTTCTCCTGCATTGCTTCAAAGTTGCATAAACCCATCCTTGGCCTATGTTATAACATAGGGCGATTCTACCATGACAAAAATTTTGTGCTAAAAAACTTCCTGCACTTCAGGGTAGCAATGTTGGCCAATTTCCTTTTCAGATATGCTCAATATAGTCCTTAGGCATGTACTCAAGCAATTACATCACTGGCTGTTTCTTATGTTTGCATACAAAGAAACCGAAATTTGGCTGCAAGTCCGATTTTCGCCCTATGCTATAACATAGGCAAAAAATGACCAAAAATATTTTTGTCTTGAAATTTGATTCAAGTGCCCAAAATTCGAAGTACCAACTCAATTACACCTAAAAATAACATTTTTTGCAGTGAATTATTTACATTTCATAGTTTTGGCTTTTTGTCTTTTTGGTCATTTTGGGCCAAAATTATGCAGATTTTGGCTGCACGTATTTTTCAATCGAAACATAAAACCAAAGCAAAAATGATATTTTTAGGTGTAATTGAGTTGGTACTTCGAATTTTGGGCACTTGAATCAAATTTCAAGACAAAAATATTTTTGGTCATTTTTTGCCTATGTTATAGCATAGGGCGAAAATCGGACTTGCAGCCAAATTTCGGTTTCTTTGTATGCAAACATAAGAAACAACCAGTGATGTAATTGCTTGAGTACATGCCTAAGGACTATATTGAGCATATCTGAAAAGGAAATTGGCCAACATTGCTTCCCTGAAGTGCAGGAAGTTTTTTAGCACAAAATTTTTGTCATGGTAGAATCGCCCTATGTTATAACATAGGCCAAGGATGGGTTTATGCAACTTTGAAGCAATGCAGGAGAAAAGGGTAGATGGTTACCCCTATGTTATATATATCAAAATGACCGCAAGAATGTGACAGAAATGAATCTGAGGAGATTTGGGGGCTCGCCATACAAAAGTTTTGAGAAATAGCTCATTTCCTGAAATTTTACACAATTTTGAAAACTGTGCATTTGGCACTTAGAGCACCGCATTTTCAGCTGAATGCAATGTTTTTCAAAATAAAGCATAAATCTAGCTTCATTAGATTCTAAGCTTTCGATTGATATGCAGAAATCCACATTTTGGTTGAAAAACGGTAGAGAAATTCAACAAAAAAGAAAAATACTTGAAAATCGGAGTTTTTGGGCCATTTTTGGTGTAAGCTTTACATTTTAGGACATAACATGGGCTAGAAAGCACTAGAAACGATGCGGTCAACGGGAGAGAGTATAAAATTGATCCCTTTAAGTGACCCTGTACTCAGTTTGGAAAAGTTGGAAATCAACTTTTCCACGGATATCTCAGGTCTTATGTAAAACGTCTCTTAAACTTGAAAAAATTACCAAAAATTCAATTTTGAGCTTTGGTCTCTCATACTCTGCTAAACGTCTTAAAAACATGTCTAATTTTCATAAAAAATATAAAAATGAGGGGGTGTAAATTTTTGCCGACCCTTTTTCAGTCATTTAACCCTCTCAGAATAGCTCTTTGGGTTTTTTCTCAGCTAATTGTGTTTTTTGAGTCTAAGGGATGGACTTTTATAAAGTTTTTCTTCTTGCTGCTCCGAGTCGCGGAAAGAGTAGCCAGAGATGCTTTGACAATAAATACTAGAAGATGCACGAGGCTCAGGAAACTCTGTAATATATGTGTTAATTAGTAAAAGGTATGTACAATAAAACAGAAGTGTCCTGCAACTTGGGCTGGCGCGAGGGAGCAAGGCGAACCGTCAGCACCCAGCCCCTCGTTTCGACCCAAATACAAAAAGCATCTTCTGCTTCTGCTTGCATTGAGGGTACTGGAAGATGGCCTGGCAGTGCTGATGGCATTGCGTGTCTTGACTAGGTTGCAGGGGCAGCTCATAGGCTCATGGCCTTTGGATGCATTTCATTCAAAGGCCAGAGCCAGGTAGCTGCAGGATCAGCCATAATTCTGCTCTACAGGGCAGAAGACACGCAGCAGCATTCAGTCAACAAAGAATCCATGCCAATGTGTCAATGAAACCTATAAGGGCTATGTGAAGAAGTACCTGCCTTCGTCTGGCCGAGTGTACCCTTTACTGTTGGCCGATTTAATACCTACTATCATCCATTGAGTAGATGCGGAGGAGAAGGAGAAGAAGTTCGGACAAATGGTTTTGTGAGATTTTCTCTAGAGTTCTTGACGATTTCTCGCTAGTATTTGTTCAATATGATGATGGCCTTTCGATAGCAAAAGAATCAGAATGATTGGAGCTTTCTACGATGAACTAGAGCCTTATCAAAATTGAGATCTAGCAATATCCCCGAAAACGTACACATTGGTCGAATAAAGGGGCTAGGTGCCGATGGACGCTATGCTCCCATGCGCCAGCCCAATACTAGTGGAATATGCTGAGCCACCTGCATTTTGTTACAGAGCGAACTGGAAAGAGCCACTTAACTGCGCGCTAAAACAAAATGCAATTGTCTTAGAAGCAGATTTCACTAATATTTGATGTATTTCTTTGAACTTGAACTCGGGGCAATCGAATTATTGCGAGAAAAGAGACTGACTTTAGGCTTACCGATGTTATCAGATATTTTTTATTACTTTTCTTTGGAAACTAGCTAGGGAACTAGCTAGTGACTATATTTGAAAAAAATGATTAATTCACTAACTGCGCCAAGCCAGAGTCCAATTATGCCTGCAACCATGGTGTCTTTTTCCGGTAATCAGCAAAAACGAGTATACCTCCAGTGGCAGCTAAAAGAGATTCGAATGAGTAGCTCTTCACTTCCTTCAATCCAATTTTAATAAATCATAGATCGAACATATGCCTGCACTTGCAAAGCCACCTTAAAGAAGGGATAAGCACGAGTGGGCAGCTTGAAGGATACGAGGGCGCCAAGAGAGGAATTGACGCTATTATTACTGAATTGACCACCACTGGCGGAAGCCCAGACTTTGTGATAATACCTATAAATCATCGCCATTTTTGTGGTTATAGTAGTTTTTGAATTTTTTAACTGGTTTGAGAAATCAGTTTTTTGTGCAAAATTTGAAATTTTGAAATTCTTTCTTTCATAAAATAAATTTTTCGATTGATTTTTCGATTTCTTAAACAAAATTTTCAAAAATCGAAAATATCCTTTTTCTGGAAATCAACAAAGTTATGTTACAGATCGGCTCATATTTCTCCAATGAAACCATATTTTGAGAAACGGTTGGTTGCACAGAAATGCCAACTAAATTGCCTTAAAAGCTGGCACAAATTCATTTGAATCGAGACACCTTCGATTTTTGAAACTGACTATCAGCTTTTTGAGTTAATCAGATTCTGCTTCTTAAAAATGACGTTTTATTTGGATTTTCTTAGGGCTTTTCGTCAAAAGTTAGCTTACCTATTAGTGGCATACATTTGCAAATAAACTATCGTGAAAAGATCTGAAGTTTAATTTCCAAAGGCCAACCATCTCCTACGCCAGTACTGAGCATAAGAGTAGGCGAAAAACTGATCCTCGAACTGGACCTCGTCCAAAGGCAGACCAGCCACTGACACACTCTCCTGACGCTGCTCGCAGGCAGAGAGACAGACGGACTCACAGTCCTCTAATCCTGTCATTCCATGCTTTCAGTTCCATCTTCCTACTTTGGCGCTCCAAAGCTGGGACTGAACCAATCATGGGCGGGGCCATCAAACTCGTCAAGCAGCCTCCCAGGTTTCCTTCCTGGGCATAGAGGTGTAGGTCGCACTCCCTTGCCGAAGCATTGGCCCCAGGCAAGCTGGCGTAGCTGACGCTGCTACAGGCGCACTGCTCCTGCACCAGTCCACACTTCACCTATATTCCCAATTCCCAGCATTTTTCATCCCCTACTCTACCATAGAGATAACAAAACACAAATTCTGCCTCATTTAATCAGACGGCAATATACCTGGATGTAGGCGGAGTAGCACTGGTCCTTGCATCGGGCTTTACTCTGAGTCTCTGAGCACTTCGAGATGCCCCAGTTGTCTCAAAGAAATTGTATGTGCTCAGTATGCCTAACGTTTATCTCAACAAGTATATGGCGCAGAGCGCAATAGGTGACCGCGGAGCTAAACACGCCACAAAACTTACCGTTCAGGGAAAAAAAGTTTGTCCAAATCCGTTGAGAATTCGCCTTTTCTCAGCATACCCAATTTCTGAAATTTCTACCCAAAAAAGTAATGTTTCAAGTGCTCAAATTCCGGGTCTACCCCTCCAGATCTTCCTAAAATTGGTCTGGCGCGAACAAGCGTAGCGAAGTGTCAGCGCTCAGGCCCTCTTTTCGACCCAGGTGTATATTTTCGGGGTTAATGCTAGATCTTAAATTTGATAAGGTTCTTGCTCACGCTAGGAGCTATTTATCTTTCTAATTCTTTTTGCATTGGAAAGAGCATGCACAAATTAGTCTAAACTCGTGAGAAAAGCCCCAAAATCTCAGTATGTCAAGGAGAAAATGAAAGATCAAGTTGCCGTCCGAACTCCTGCTGCTGCTGCTGCCCTGCTCCTTCGCATCTGTTAATGAACGAGAGTAGGTATTCATTTCTTCCCCCTCCCTCCGGGTCCTTGGGCCTCGTGTATTTATTTATTCATGACTGTTCAGTAAACAGACATAGACATATGCACCAGTAGTGTAGTGGTGTAAGCGATTAGACTGTGAGCCAAAACTAGCTGGTTCGAATCCTTCTCAAGCATTTATTTTAATTTTTGTATATTTAAAATTGAGGAGAAGTAAATCTATTTTCTCCCAAGAATCGATTGCCCGAGTGTAAGGCCAATAATATTTCCCACTAATATTATATTCGTTAGCCAAGAAATTTGCCAAAAATTTTGCACTTATTTTATATTCCTAACGTTCTTTATTTTACTTATATTTCACTAATAAATTTATTATTTTCTTTTATTTATTTATCTAATAAAATAAAACCTAAAATATAAAACAACAAAAAATGGACCTAAATTAACATAATTTAATTTTCATATATTTAAAGTTGAGGAAATATCTGGTACCATCGGCAAGCCGAAAGTAAAGCTCTTTTCTCCCAAAAATCAACTGCCCCGAGTATAAAGCCAAAGAAATATTCCTACTACTAATGGAATCTGCTGTGTCATCTGTATTTTGTTTGAGCGCGCATGAAAAGAGTCCTGGAACTGCGCGCGAAAACAAAATGCAAATGCTTAGTAGTAGGAATATTTCTTTGGCTTTATACTCGGGGCAGGTGATTTTTGGGAGAAACAAGTATATGGCGCAAAGCGCAATAGGTGACCGCGGAGCGCATCCTTTATATGATCCTTTTAACTCAAAAATCAAGTATGTGGTTTCTCAACCAATTTCAAAAGTAAGCAAAGACTTAGAATCGACATATAAGACTAGTGAACAAAAAAATCAACTCTTCTGTGCAATTCTCAAGACTTCAGGTACTACAATGCAAAAACCGCATATTGCAATTTTCCAACTTTCTACCCAGAAAAGTAATGTTTTAAATGCTTCGGGACCAGTTCCACCCCTCCAGATATTCTTAAAATTTAATTACCTTTAAGCAAAAAAAAGTTTGTCCAAATCCATTGAGAATTCGCCATTTCTCAACATACCCCATTTTTTAAAATTTCTACCCAAAAAAGTTATGTTTCTTATGCTCCAGGACCAGTTCCACCCCTCCAGATCTTCCTAAAATGTTATTACCTTTAAGCAAAAAAAAAAGTTTGTCCAAATCCGTTGAGAATTCGCCATTTCTCAACATACCCCATTATTCAAACTTTCTACCCAAAAAAGTAATGTTTCAAATGCTCCGGGATCAGTTCCACCCCTCCAGATCTTCCTAAAATGTTATTACCTTTCAGCAAAAAAAAAGTTTGTCCAAATCCGTTGAGAATCCGCCATTTCTCAACATACCCCATTTTTCAAAAGTTCTACCCAAAAAAGTAATGTTTCAAATGCTCCGGGATCAGTTCCACCCCGTCAGATCTTCCTAAAATATTATTACCTTTCAGGGAAAAAAAAGTTTGTCAAAATCCGTTGAGAATTGAGCATTTTACAGCATACCCCATTTTTCAACCTTTCTACCCAAAAAAGTAATGTTTCAAATGCTCAAATTCCGGGTCTACCCCTCCAGATCTTCCTAAAATAGCATTACCTTTCAGGAAAAAAAAAGTTTGTCCCAATCCGTTGAGAATTCGCCCGTGGACAGCATTTCCAGAAATACATACATATATATATATATACGTATCAGGACAAAAGTTTAGTAACCTCTATAGAGCGCGAAGCGGCCCTTCGGGCCGCTCCGCGGTCAAAAATATATTATTATTACCAGATATAAAGTACCAGATATATTTCAGGGAAAAAAAAGGATGACCAAATTCGTTGAGAATTTGCATTTTCTCAGCATACCCCATTTTTGAAACTTTCTTAATGTTTCAAGTGCTCAAATTCCGGGTCTACTCCTCCACATCTTCCTAAAATATTATTCACTTTCAGGGAAAAAAAAAGTATGTCCAAATCCGTTGAGAATTCGCATTTTCTCAGCATACCCCATTTTTGAAACTTTCTACCCAAAAAAGTAATGTTTCATGTGCTCTAATTCCGGGTCTACCCCTCCAGATCTTCCTAAAATATTATTAACTTTCAGGAAAAAAAAAAGTTTGTCCAAATCTGTTGAGAATTCGCCAGTTCCCAGCATTTCCAGATATACACATTTATATGAGGACAAAAGTTCAGTAACCTCTATAGACCGCAGAGCGGCCCTTCGGGCCGCTCCTCGGTCAAAAATTTAATTAATTAATTTAATTAATTTAATTTATAATTTTCAATGTTAGTGATAAAATTATTTGCAATTTCAACATTCTTGATGAAAAAACTATGGCATCGCTTATCGCAAAGAGTTGGGGAGCTCAGAAAGCCTGACACTCTCAATTAACGACAATAAAACGCATAAATCTAGATTGTAGTAGTCAACATGACTAAATGGAGTACAGCAACTCCAGGCTTTTGAAACCTTTCCCACTCAGCTCCAGCTTCCCACCGAACCAACTGAAGAGGCTAAGTGAAGGAACCAAAAGGTAGGGCTTTGTAGAGGCCAGTAGTTTTGACTTGAACCGTGAGCTGGAGTCCCAAAGGTTCGCGCACTTCACTTGCCAGAGCAGCTATGCCGCTCTCTTTCACACTCAGCTCCAGCTTCCCACCGGACCAACTGAGGAGGCTAAGTGAAGGAGTGAAGGAACCAAAAGGCAGGGCTTTGTAGAGGCCAGTAGTTTTGACTTGAACCGTGAGCTGGAGTCCCAAAGGTTCGCGCACTTCACTTGCCAGAGCAGCTATGCCGCTCTCTTTCACACTCAGCTCCAGCTTCCCACCGGACCAACTGAGGAGGCTAAGTGAAGGAACCAAAAGGCAGGGCTTTGTAGAGGCCAGTAGTTTTGACTTGAACCGTGAGCTGGAGTCCCAAAGGTTCGCGCACTTCACTTGCCAGAGCAGCTATGCCGCTCTCTTTCACACTCAGCTCCAGCTTCCCACCGGACCAACTGAGGAGGCTAAGTGAAGGAACCAAAAGGCAGGGCTTTGTAGAGGCCAGTAGTTTTGACTTGAACCGTGAGCTGGAGTCCCAAAGGTTCGCGCACTTCACTTGCCAGAGCAGCTATGCCGCTCTCTTTCACACTCAGCTCCAGCTTCCCACCGGACCAACTGAGGAGGCTAAGTGAAGGAACCAAAAGGCAGGGCTTTGTAGAGGCCAGTAGTTTTGACTTGAACCGTGAGCTGGAGTCCCAAAGGTTCGCGCACTTCACTTGCCAGAGCAGCTATGCCGCTCTCTTTCACACTCAGCTCCAGCTTCCCACCGGACCAACTGAGGAGGCTAAGTGAAGGAACCAAAAGGCAGGGCTTTGTAGAGGCCAGTAGTTTTGACTTGAACCGTGAGCTGGAGTCCCAAAGGTTCGCGCACTTCACTTGCCAGAGCAGCTATGCCGCTCTCTTTCACACTCAGCTCCAGCTTCCCACCGGACCAACTGAGGAGGCTAAGTGAAGGAACCAAAAGGCAGGGCTTTGTAGAGGCCAGTAGTTTTGACTTGAACCGTGAGCTGGAGTCCCAAAGGTTCGCGCACTTCACTTGCCAGAGCAGCTATGCCGCTCTCTTTCACACTCAGCTCCAGCTTCCCACCGGACCAACTGAGGAGGCTAAGTGAAGGAACCAAAAGGCAGGGGCTTTGTAGAGGGTTACTTAACATAACGGAGCCCAAAGGTCCGCACTCACGCAACAGCTCGCGCTCTCTCACGCTCAGCTCCACTCCCACAGGGACAACAGAGGAAAAGACAACAGGGCCCCCTCCCGCCCAAAGGCTTCCCGCACTTCACTCCAACAGCTTCCCTCTCTCCCTCGCTCCGCCCCACCCGCCAACAAACCACCTTGACTTGAACCGTGAGCTGGAGTCCCAAAGGTTCGCGCACTTCACTTGCCAGAGCAGCTATGCCGCTCTCTTTCACACTCAGCTCCAGCTTCCCACCGGACCAACTGAGGAGGCTAAGTGAAGGAACCAAAAGGCAGGGCTTTGTAGAGGCCAGTAGTTTTGACTTGAACCGTGAGCTGGAGTCCCAAAGGTTCGCGCACTTCACTTGCCAGAGCAGCTATGCCGCTCTCTTTCACACTCAGCTCCAGCTTCCCACCGGACCAACTGAGGAGGCTAAGTGAAGGAACCAAAAGGCAGGGCTTTGTAGAGGCCAGTAGTTTTGACTTGAACCGTGAGCTGGAGTCCCAAAGGTTTGCGCACTTCACTTGCCAGAGCAGCTATGCCGCTCTCTTTCACACTCAGCTCCAGCTTCCCACCGGACCAACTGAATCCGGGCTGGCGCGAACGGAGCTTTAGCGCAGTGTCAGCGCCCAGCCCCTCTTTTCGACACCAGGTGTATGTTTTGAGGGTTATTGCTAGATCTTAAATTTGATAAGGCGATTGCTCGTCACAGAAGGCTCCAATCGCTTTAATTCTTTCACCATTGGAAAGAGCTACATCGAATTGACTATAGTTTATCTTTTGATTTTTTCGTAAAACGTTTGATTTTTAGGGTGAAAAATGCAAAAAACCATTTGTCCGAACTCCTCCTTCTCCTTCTTCTTCTCCTTCTCCTTCTTCTCCTTCTCCTTCTCCTTCTCCTTCTCCTTCTCCTTCTTCTCCTCTTTCGCGCCGATCTATTCAATGGACGATAGTAGGTATTCATTTTCTTCCCCCACAACCCTTCCCCGGGTCCTTGGGCCTCATGGATTGAATTTTGTTCATAAGTCTTCAGTTAAAACAGCTATGTATATGCATCCGTGGTGTATTGGTCTAAGCGTTTAAACAGCTGGCTGAAACTGAGAGGTTCGAATCCTTCTTAGGCAATCATTTTTATTTTGGAAACTTTAAGTTGAAAAAACAACTGGTACCATCAGCACGTCAAAATTAGAGCTCTTTTCTCCCAAAAATCGATTGCCCTAAGCATATATCATGAAAATTTCACAAAAATATGTTAGTTTGCCAATAAATTTAAAGTGTATTTTTGATTTTCGAATTTTTTCTTTTTGTTATATTTTTTTAATCATTATGTTTTTATTTTTATTTTATTTTTTTATCCATTAATATCCTAATATATTTTCGATTCTTTTATGTTTGTTATATTTTTTCAATGAGTTTATTTTTATTTATTTATTTTTCATACATTAAAAAAAAATTTTTTATATATACATGTTATACTATATTAAAAGTGGAAGAAATAACTGGTACCATCGGCAAGCCAATTGTGGGTCTCTTTTCTCCAAATTTTGTAATTGCCTCGAGCAAAAAGTCAAGGAAATACATCTACTATCTAGTGGAATCTGCTGCGTCATCTGTATTTTGTTTTTGGCGCGCATGGAAAGAGACACTGAACTGCACGCCAAAAACAAAATGCAACTGTCCAAGCAGCAGATTCCACTAGTAGTAGATGTATTTCCTTGACTTTTTACTCGAGGCAATTGCAAATTTTGGAGAAAGAGTCCCACAGTTGGCCTGCCGATGGTACCAGTTATTGTCATATTGGGCTGGCGCGAGTTAGCGAAGTGTCAGCGCCCAGCCCCTCTTTTTCGACCTAGGTGTACGTTTTTAGGGTTATTGCTAGATCTCAATTTTGATAAGGCTGCCGTTCGTCACAGAAAGCTCCATTTGTTTTAATTTTTTTTGCATTGGAAAGAGAAACATCGAATTGACTATAGTTTCTCTTTTGACTTTTGCATAAAACGATTTATTTTCCCATAAAAAATGCAAAAAACCATTTGTCCGAACTCCTCCTCCTTCTTCTCCTCCGCATCTATTCAATGGACGATAGTAGGTATTCATTTCTTCCCCCACCTCCCTTCCACAGGTCCCTGCGCCTCATGTATTGTTTATTAATCTTAGCTCTTCAGTTCCACTATGAAGTCATATGGACCAGTGGTGTAGTGGTGAAAGCGATTGTCATGCTAAAAAAAACTGGCAGGTTCAAATCCTTCTCAGGCATCAATTTTTCTTTTTGTGTATTTAAAGTTGAGAAAACAACTGGTACCATCGGCAGACAAAAAGCAAAGCTTTTTTCTCACAAAAATCGATTACCTTGAGTATATGTCAAGAAAAATTCTCAAAAATATTTTAGTTAGTCACTAAATTTGCATTGTATTTTTTTTGTTTTTGAAACGTTTTGATATATTTTTCTATACAAGTTTATTTTTCCTTACAATTTTTTATTCATCTAATAAAAAAATTAACAAATAAATATATAACCAAAAATTTAAAAATTTCTATTCACATGTTTTATACTATATTAAAAGTGGAAGAAATATCTGGTACCATTGGCAAGCACAAAAAGTGGGTCACTTTTCTCTAAATTTTGTAATTGCCTCGAGCAAAAAGTCAGGAAAATACACTATGAGTAAATCTGCTGCGTCATTTGCATTTTGTTTTTGGCGCGCATGGAAAGAGACACTGAACGGCGCGCCAAAAAATAAATGCAACTTTCCTAGAAGATTCCACTATTTGATTTTTTTTTTCCCTGACTTTTTGCTCGATGCAATTACAAAATTTTGATAAAAGAGACCCACTTTTGGCTTGCCAATGCAACCCATATTCTAGTATTAGTCACATAGTATATGCTTAAGAATATGATTTTCATTTAACATGCAAAAAGGAGTGTTTGGCTGAAAAAAAAGTTGTAATGAGTGGATGGGCATGCCTTCGGGGGA
>JASANA010000541.1:0-31053 GCA_030248095.1 Ptycholaimellus sp. GST1_10
CAGCCAGTGCCACCTCCGCTCCTGGCCGCACAACCAGTGCACCAGCCTGCTGCTCACGGACAACCTCCTGCCCTTCTCCTTCTTCCACCCACCAATCTTCCTGCCTATCAAGGCCTCGCTCATGCATCATGTCCCTAAGGCCGTTGTGCCAGTTCATGCGAGTGCGGAAGTGGCGGGGCTCTCCAAAGAGTTGGCGTCGGAGAGTGCCTCCTCGGCTCCTGGACCTGAAGTGGAGGTAGGTGGAGCTTGAACGGGCGCGCCGCCTCCTCGTTCCCTCCAGTTCCTGGCTCTCCTCCACGGAGTGCATGGTGGCATCCAGGGCCTCCGTGCCCGGTATGGCGGCGGAGGCGGTCGCGGCCGTCGCCATGGATGCATCTGCGGGTGCAGCTGACGCCATGGAGGCATCCCTGGAAACGGTGGATGAGAGGGGAGGAGGAGTTGGATGACGATTGGGCTGCGGTGCCATGGTTCCCGGATGTGCCTGGAGTGTCTGGAGGTCCGCTGGACCTCCCCTGTGAGGCGGAGCTCCTGGGGCAGCAGCCAGTCTGGAAGACGGTCTCTGGGATGAGGCCAGAGTGGGATGGGACGCCGGAGACGCGAATGGGACGGTCTCCGGCACCGCCGGAAAGGGCGGCAGGGCTGGCAATCCTGGCCTACCTTCAATTGCCCTAGGTGGGTCGAAGATGGGCGGTCAAAAGACGAATTGGCCCTAGTGAAGATGGCCCGGATTCCCTCTTCCCCTTTGAGCTGGGCGAGAAGGAGAAGATGGGTGGCTAGGCAATCCAGAGCGGTAGGATGGTGGCGGCGAAAAGAGATGAGGGGGTGGCAGCCAGAGATCAGGCGGGAAGGGAACCGGAGCTCCGATCTCGCCTCTCTGTGCCACCTGTCCAAACTGCCACTGCACCACTGCAAGAGATGGCTCCTGCATTCCCCAATTCCCCTCCTGATAGCCGATGGCAAGATGAGGCCGATGCAGCTGTGGAGGGGAGCTGTGAGGACGGATGGGAGGACTCCCGTAGACGTTCCTGGGAGGAGTAGACAGACCCGTGTGAGGCGTCGGAGGGCGGGCCAGTTGTCCTTGGGGGCGCTGGACCAGCGCTCCTCCGCCCAGCTGATCTTGGCCTGCTTGTAGACTCGCGGGTGGAGGCGGCTCTGAGCCTCCCACAGCCAGGGTTCCTAGAGGCCGCGGGACGATTGCCCTCTCCTGTTGTTGACGGAGAGCGCGAGACTCCGGTCCCTCCTCCAGTGGGAGAGGGGGAGATGTTGCAGGGAGTGCACGCTGTTGATCTTCCGGGCTGCTGGGCTGTGTGACTCCTGCTCCTCGAAACAGGGTGGCCTCATCCACCTCAAAGGCCACTCGGCCTGCTTCTTCCATCACTGCTTCCAGTGAATCGATTTTAGCAGCCAGCCGAGCCATGTAGGTGGTGACCTGAAGATGCTCCACTGACCCTGGGTTGAGCGAGTTCAGGTAATCTCGCAGATGGTAGAGTTCGAAGGTGGCATTTGAGTATTCCTCCGAAACTGCCTCATAGGCGAGTACCTTGTCCTGGGACTCCTGGGCCGTGGTTGAGGAGTCCTCGGTTGAGTCCATAGGAGGCGCGGGGTTCCTAGCCTCCATCCACTGAGGTCCCTTTCCGGGCCCTCTTGCTGTCGCTTGGTCTTCAGGCGGACTCACACCTCCCGCCTGCCTTTCAAGGGTCGCCTCTCCTCCAGCCTCTTCCCCCCGCAACTCAGGCACTGGGGTTGGTTCACGACTGGCCAGAGAGAGCTTCATGGAGATCTCCTTGTAGGCGATGAGGCACTGGTTCTCCAAATCCTTGGCCAGGTTGGAGCCCAGGACCTGGGCTGCTGCTTCGCAGTAGCTGGCGATGGTGGCGGGTTCGAAGGTGCCCTGAACGACGAGCTGAACCATAAGGTTCTGCCAGGAGTAGCCCTTGCGGTGGGTGCACTCGCGACAGCAGTTGTGGGTGCCGCGACGCACAAGGGTGGCGTTGAAGCACTCCATGCCCGCCGTGTGGTCTCCTAGAAGTCCACCGGTGGCTTCATCCATTGTACAGGGTGCACACAAGGGCTGCATGCACTCCTTGCACTGGACGACCAATTTGCTGGGAATTGGCTTTTTGCATCTTCCGCACTTGAGCTCTTCTTTGCTCTGCATTTCCACTCAAAGGTTCATCTTTTAGCGAAAGTGGCAGTGTGGAAGGAATGCGTGTCCCTAACACGCCTACAGCTCAGGCTCAGTCTCTCTATCCTCTCTGCGATTTGGGATGTTTGGGGGCGCTCTCTCTCTCTCTCTCTCTCTCTCTCTCTTCTTCTTCTTTACACTCTCTCTTTGGGTTTTACTTGATTGAGACGGTTTATTAGTCCGTGAATTGTGGCGAGAAGCGAATGGCAATTGTTGTTTTGCGAGGAGGCAAGGATGGGATGCTATATTTTCTAAACCAGCAAAACTGGTGCACTACACACTACTGGGCAGCACTACTGGCGAGCAAAGGACTGCAGGCGCTCCAACAGAGCCTCCCGAGTCCTAGGGAAGAGGGGGTTTGGGGCGAAGGAACGAGGGGGGAGCATAGAAGGTGGCGGCTCTGACCACACGTCCTCCAGCCGCAGTCTGTCCGACTTCCAGGCGGGGCTTGGCTGCTCCTCCTGGCGCGGGGACCAGGGGCGGCTTCGGCTTTGCTCCCCGCGGGAGCCGTCCAACCACCTGCTCGAAGAGGCGGTTCCACAGGCGGGGTTGAGCTTCAAGAAGGAGCCTCTTTCAAGACGCAGTAGAGTTGA
The DNA here is from genome assembly GCA_030248095.1 of Ptycholaimellus sp. GST1_10. Lineage (NCBI taxonomy): Eukaryota > Metazoa > Nematoda > Chromadorea > Chromadorida > Chromadoridae > Ptycholaimellus > Ptycholaimellus sp. GST1_10. Next base: position 2,779 of record JASANA010000541.1, read on the forward strand.
TGGTGCAAGATGGGAGTGCAGTGCCAGTTCAAGAAGAGGTGTGCAAGAGACGTGAAAGTGCTGTGCAAAAGAAAGGGAGGATTGTTTGGGTACCTTCCGCTTTCCCCACGACGTCTCTTGGGACGTCTGTCTTGGCTGGCGCGGCTGCGGACGAGGGCTGGGGGGTCGGCCTTTTGGGGAGGCCTTTCCCCCCCTGGCGCGGAGGGTGAGGTTGGTGGTCTTGACTTCCTGCGACGCACAAGAAGCTGAGGGTGGGGGAAGGGGGGAATGGGGAGTGGAGGGCAACTTTGGTGGCGACTTTGGCGGCGACGGAGATCTCCGCGTAGTGGCTGGAGCCGCGGGCCTCCGTGCCCTTCTTCACAGCCCTCTTTGCCTCCACCTTTGGCTCGGCCTCCTCCCTCCCCTCCTCCTCCGTCGCATCCTCCGCCTTGGCTTTCGCAGCGGCCTCGTGGCGGAGGGCCCGGTTGACGGCGTGGTCGCCGGAGGCGGAGTAGAAGCGGAAGGGAGGGAGACCCACGAACTTCTGGTTGATCTGGGTGATGTGTTCGTAGATCTCGGAGAGGGCCTGCTTGTGGGCGATGTTGGTGTCCAGCTCCTTGATGATGTCCAGGTGCTCCTGGTGGGAGAGCTGGGTCGCCTCCAGCGTTGCATTCTCCGCCTCCAGCTGCATCAGGCGCTGCTGTTGGTTGACAGTGCCTGAGAGAAGGCGCTGGAGGTGGGCCACCTCCTTCGTCAGCTGCTGGTTCCGGGCTGTCAGCTCCAAAACCTGCAAACTGAAGGGGTGACCCTGAGGCGCCTTCAGACTCTTGTAAAGGTTGGAAAGGCGTCTTTGCGTCTCCTCAAGGTCCTTGCCGAGGTCATGATTGTAGTCGCAGAGTCTCCCGTTCATCTCGTAGACCTCTCGCAAGTCCTGCACCTCCTTCTTCAAGAGGTCCCTCTCTTCTTCAGACTCCCGCAGCATGTGCTGGAAGCTGGAGATGATGTCCACGCAGCGTCGACGCACCTCCTCCGCTGTCGCCAACCTCTCTTCAATGCTCTCCTGCCCTTCCCTCTCTGCCAGATCTCTCTCTGGCACCCACTTGGGAAGGCTGTGCAGCCTTACACCCTCCTGCCTACAGCCATTCAGACGGCAAAGGATGCCTACCCGAACGGTGCTGGAGACTTCGTCCAGGAGTGGGGGTGGGAAGGGCTCCTCCTTCTCCTCCTCCTTCTCCTCCTCCTTCTTGGGCACCGGAACTGCCATCGCCGGGGCGGAGGCTTCCTTAGCCTCATGAGGGGCGGGGGATGGGGGCGGAGGGGCTCCTTCCAGAGCGCGATCCGCCTGGCATTCCAGGGCCGTTGGAGGGGGAGGCGGGGGAGGGGGGAGGGGAGAGTGCCTTCGGGGGGCGGGGGAGGGGGGAAGGAGGGAGGAGGGGGCGCGCGGCGTTCTGGTTGCGCCTTCCTGCACTCCCCTCCATTGGCCGCCGGCGTCGACACCACCTTCAGGGTGCCCTTGGAGAGGGGCAGAGAAGCAGGACGTGGAGGAGAGGGCGTCGGAGCCATCAGGGAGGCAGAGGCCGGAGTGAGGGGCGGAGGGAGGGCTTCTGCTGGGAAGATGGGAGAGAGAGGCTCGGCAGGGTCGTAGGCCTCAGCGTCGGGGTCCGTGTGGATGGTGACCTCGGCCTCAAGGATCGGAGGGGCCTCCGAGTCCTCGTCCACAACGATGAGGGACCCCTCCTCCAGGGACGTGTCTGGGGTCGCCTCGCCTCCCGTTTCCTCTGTCCCGTCCTTCTCTTCCGCGCCGTCCATCTCCTCCTCCTCTCCGGACTCATGAAGATCTCCTCCGGGCGTCAGGATGGCCTCGCCTTCGGTCTCCTTCAAGGCCGCCTCCACTGCTTCCAGAGCCGACACCATTTCCTCACTCATCTCCTCCCCTTCCACTTGCTGTCGGTACAGCCAAGTGTTGAAGTCACGAAAGTCGCTAGGAGAGATAGGGCGAGAAGAGAGAGAAGGATGGACTTTGCCGGAGGATGCGGAGCTGAGCGAGGACTCGGTCTCGGAGCCGGGGTTGGGCACGGGCTTCTTCGGCTTCTCCACCAACTCCACCATGGAGTCCGGCTGCACCGGCTTCTTCACCACCTTCTTCTTAGACTTGGTGGCCTTCACCATGCCGGAGGGCGACCGGGGAACCTTGGAAGCCTTGGAGGGGGACAAAGAGGGGCGCATGGCTCGCATGAGGAGTTGAGAGAGAGAGCGATCGAGAGAGAGAGAGAGAGCAAGTGAGAGACTGGCCACCTCAGGCCCCTTATATGGGAGTGTGTGGGAGCTGATTAAGGGCCCTCAAGCAGGGCCCGCCCTAGGTTGGGTTTGTTTGAGTTACAAGATAAGCTCTTGCAACTGTTGAGTTGTGGGGGGCCTCTTTGAGGAATGGCTGTCCATATGCCCTTTATCAGGCACATATCCCCACGAGTAGCAGTAGCTCAAGCGCCGGGCACTGCTATTGCTCTTCTCCAGCTCTGTAGGCAAGGGGCAGGTCCGTTGACCTGTTTACCTTGCAACCCCTGGACCCAGCGCAGCCGTCGCTGTATACTGGGGAGAGGACTGTTGCAATCAGTGCCTCCTGCAGGGGGCGGGGAAAACAAGAGAGCGGAGGCAGACGAAGGCCCTAGGCTCACTGCAGCCTAGGCCTGATAAGCTTTGTTCACTGCAGGCTGCTGCACAACACTTGCAGCCTCAATGCCCGTTCTTGCAGTAACAAGCTGAGGACGCAGTCAAACTGAGCTGCAAAAGCAAAAAACACTGAAAGATTTTCGAATGCTGATCACTGCTCCAATGTCAAAAGTTGAAGCGATGAGTACTGGCTGAGGCAGATTGGCAGCAAGGCCAAAATGCGGGTGCAGGAAAGTCGAACTCGAGCGCTCATAGCTGTCCTCTCCAGCAGCCTTTTGGAAACCGAAAACAAGATGAAAAGTGTGCACTCTTTTCGTCCTGGCTGGAGAGCAAGCTGGTGTTGACTTGGCGCGGAAGCTGCAGCCGAAGCTGCTGTCGGTGAGGTCGATTGAAGGGGTACTAGCTGAAAAACCAGAACCCGACGAAGCTGCTACCAAGCGCTGCGCTGTCCCACTCCAGATCGAGGGTAGGAGATGAGAAAGGCAGTCTGTATCATAGCCGCTGGGAAGCATGGTGGGGTGTTCGATGTCGCCGAAGCGAGTGTTGCTGGCCTAGTGCGTGAAGCTGAGGATGAAGCATAGCTTGAGCATCGTGTCCGCCAACAAGCCCACCACCTTCTGTTTCATTTCTACATCTAGCAATTGACATACACTGGCTGGGGCGAAGCATAGGGGACGACTAAATAGGAAAGATAAGGTCCAGACGGGCAAAGTACAAGATGACGCTGAAGCAGCACAACTGGAGCAGCAACGAGGCTCGCAACTCCTTCTGCGCTGACAACGAGGTTTCCACCTCTCCCCAGCTCCTCGGACATCTGCCAAAGCTGAACAGCGTCCGCTGGAACAGTTGCCCGCGCTACAACACCTGGTACTGGAGCAGCAACGAGGCTCGCAACTCCTTCTGCGCTGACAACGAGGTTTCCACCTCTCCCCAGCTCCTCGGACATCTGCCAAAGTTGAACAGCGTCTGCTGGAACAGTCGCCCGCGCTACAACACCTGGTACTGGAGCAGCAACGAGGCTCGCAACTCCTTCTGCGCTGACAACGAGGTTTCCACCTCTCCCCAGCTCCTCGGACATCTGCCAAAGCTGAACAGCGTCCGCTGGAACAGTCGCCCACGCTACAACACCTGGTACTGGAGCAGCAACGAGGCTCGCAACTCCTTCTGCGCTGACAACGAGGTTTCCACCTCTCCCCAGCTCCTCGGACATCTGCCAAAGCTGAACAGCGTCCGCTGGAACAGTCGCCCACGCTACAACACCTGGTACTGGAGCAGCAACGAGGCTCGCAACTCCTTCTGCGCTGACAATGAGGTTTCCACCTCTCCCCCCAGCTCCTTGGACATCTGCCAAAGCTGAACAGCGTCCGCTGGAACAGTCGCCCACGCTACAACACCTGGTACTGGAGCAGCAACGAGGCTCGCAATTCCTTCTGCGCTGACAACGAGGTTTCCACCTCTCCCCAGCTCCTCGGACATCTGCCAAAGCTGAACAGCGTCCGCTGGAACAGTCGCCCACGCTACAACACCTGGTACTGGAGCAGCAACGAGGCTCGCAACTCCTTCTGCGCTGACAACGAGGTTTCCACCTCTCCCCAGCTCCTCGGACATCTGCCAAAGTTGAACAGCGTCCGCTGGAACAGTCGCCCGCGCTACAGCACCTGGTACTGGAGCAGCAACGAGGCTCGCAATTCCTTCTGCGCTGACAACGAGGTTTCCACCTCTCCCCAGCTCCTCGGACATCTGCCAAAGCTGAACAGCGTCCGCTGGAACAGTCGCCCGCGCTACAGCACCTGGTACTGGAGCAGCAACGAGGCTCGCAACTCCTTCTGCGCTGACAACGAGGTTTCCACCTCTCCCCAGCTCCTCGGACATCTGCCAAAGCTGAACAGCGTCCGCTGGAACAGTCGCCCACGCTACAACACCTGGTACTGGAGCAGCAACGAGGCTCGCAACTCCTTCTGCGCTGACAATGAGGTTTCCACCTCTCCCCAGCTCCTCGGACATCTGCCAAAGCTGAACAGCGTCCGTTGGAACAGTCGCCCGCGCTACAACACCTGGTACTGGAGCAGCAACGAGGCTCGCAACTCCTTCTGCGCTGACAACGAGGTTTCCACCTCTCCCCAGCTCCTCGGACATCTGCCAAAGCTGAACAGCGTCCGTTGGAACAGTCGCCCGCGCTACAGCACCTGGTACTGGAGCAGCAACGAGGCTCGCAATTCCTTCTGCGCTGACAACGAGGTTTCCACCTCTCCCCAGCTCCTCGGACATCTGCCAAAGCTGAACAGCATCCGTTGGAACAGTCGCCCGCGCTACAACACCTGGTACTGGAGCAGCAACGAGGCTCGCAACTCCTTCTGCGCTGACAACGAGGTTTCCACCTCTCCCCCAGCTCCTCGGACATCTGCCAAAGCTGAACAGCGTCCGTTGGAACAGTCGCCCACGCTACAGCACCTGGTACTGGAGCAGCAACGAGGCTCGCAAATCCTTCTGCGCTGACAACGAGGTTTCCACCTCTCCCCCAGCTCCTCGGACATCTGCCAAAGCTGAACAGCGTCCGATGGAACAGTCGCCCGCGCTACACCACCTGGTACTGGAGCAGCAACGAGGCTCGCAACTCCTTCTGCGCTGACAACGAGGTTTCCACCTCTCCCCAGCTCCTCGGACATCTGCCAAAGCTGAACAGCGTCCGCTGGAACAGTCGCCCGCGCTACAACACCTGGTACTGGAGAAGCAACGAGGCTCGCAACTCCTTCTGCGCTGACAACGAGGTTTCCACCTCTCCCCAGCTCCTCGGACATCTGCCAAAGCTGAACAGCGTCCGCTGGAACAGTTGCCCGCACTACAACACCTGGTACTGGAGCAGCAACGAGGCTCGCAACTCCTTCTGCGCTGACAACGAGGTTTCCACCTCTCCCCAGCTCCTCGGACATCTGCCAAAGCTGAACAGCGTCCGCTGGAACAGTCGCCCGCGCTACAACACCTGGTACTGGAGCAGCAACGAGGCTCGCAACTCCTTCTGCGCTGACAACGAGGTTTCCACCTCTCCCCAGCTCCTCGGACATCTGCCAAAGCTGAACAGCGTCCGCTGGAACAGTCGCCCGCGCTACAACACCTGGTACTGGAGCAGCAACGAGGCTCGCAACTCCTTCTGCGCTGACAACGAGGTTTCCACCTCTCCCCAGCTCCTCGGACATCTGCCAAAGCTGAACAGCGTCCGCTGGAACAGTCGCCCGCGCTACAGCACCTGGTACTGGAGCAGCAACGAGGCTCGCAACTCCTTCTGCGCTGACAACGAGGTTTCCACCTCTCCCCAGCTCCTCGGACATCTGCCAAAGCTGAACAGCGTCCGTTGGAACAGTCGCCCGCGCTACAGCACCTGGTACTGGAGCAGCAACGAGGCTCGCAATTCCTTCTGCGCTGACAACGAGGTTTCCACCTCTCCCCAGCTCCTCGGACATCTGCCAAAGCTGAACAGCGTCCGCTGGAACAGTCGCCCGCGCTACAACACCTGGTACTGGAGCAGCAACGAGGCTCGCAACTCCTTCTGCGCTGACAACGAGGTTTCCACCTCTCCCCAGCTCCTCGGACATCTGCCAAAGCTGAACAGCGTCCGCTGGAACAGTCGCCCGCGCTACAACACCTGGTACTGGAGCAGCAACGAGGCTCGCAACTCCTTCTGCGCTGACAACGAGGTTTCCACCTCTCCCCAGCTCCTCGGACATCTGCCAAAGCTGAACAGCGTCCGCTGGAACAGTCGCCCGCGCTACAACACCTGGTACTGGAGAAGCAACGAGGCTCGCAACTCCTTCTGCGCTGACAACGAGGTTTCCACCTCTCCCCAGCTCCTCGGACATCTGCCAAAGCTGAACAGCGTCCGCTGGAACAGTTGCCCGCGCTACAACACCTGGTACTGGAGCAGCAACGAGGCTCGCAACTCCTTCTGCGCTGACAACGAGGTTTCCACCTCTCCCCAGCTCCTCGGACATCTGCCGAAGCTGAACAGCGTCCGCTGGAACAGTCGCCCGCGCTACAGCACCTGGTACTGGAGCAGCAACGAGGCTCGCAACTCCTTCTGCGCTGACAACGAGGTTTCCACCTCTCCCCAGCTCCTCAGACATCTGCCAAAGCTGAACAGCGTCCGTTGGAATAGTCGCCCGCGCAACAGCACCTGGTACTGGAGAAGCACCGAGGCTCGCAATTCCTTCTGCGCTGACAACGAGGGTTTCCACCTCTCCCCAGCTCCTCGGACATCTGCCAAAGCTGAACAGCGTCCGCTGGAACAGTCGCCCGCGCTACAACACCTGGTACTGGAGCAGCAACGAGGCTCGCAACTCCTTCTGCTCTGACATAGAGGTTTCCACCTCTCCCCAGCTCCTCGGACATCTGCCAAAGCTGAACAGCGTCCGCTGGAACAGTCGCCCGCGCTACAACACCTGGTACTGGAGAAGCAACGAGGCTCGCAACTCCTTCTGCGCTGACAACGAGGTTTCCACCTCTCCCCAGCTCCTCGGACATCTGCCAAAGCTGAACAGCGTCCGCTGGAACAGTTGCCCGCGCTACAACACCTGGTACTGGAGCAGCAACGAGGCTCGCAACTCCTTCTGCGCTGACAACGAGGTTTCCACCTCTCCCCAGCTCCTCGGACATCTGCCAAAGCTGAACAGCGTCCGCTGGAACAGTCGCCCGCGCTACAACACCTGGTACTGGAGCAGCAACAAGGCTCGCAACTCCTTCTGCGCTGACAACGAGGTTTCCACCCTCTCCCAGCTCCTCGGACATCTGCCAAAGCTGAACAGTGTCCGCTGGAACAGTCGCCCGCGCTACAGCACCTGGTACTGGAGCAGCAACGAGGCTCGCAATCCTTCTGCGCTGACAACGAGGTTTCCACCTCTCCCCAGCTCCTCGGACATCTGCCAAAGCTGAACAGCGTCCGTTGGAACAGTCGCCCGCGCTACAGCACCTGGTACTGGAGCAGCAACGAGGCTCGCAATTCCTTCTGCGCTGACAACGAGGTTTCCACCTCTCCCCAGCTCCTCGGACATCTGCCAAAGCTGAACAGCGTCCGCTGGAACAGTTGCCCGCGCTACAACACCTGGTACTGGAGCAGCAACGAGGCTCGCAACTCCTTCTGCGCTGACAACGAGGTTTCCACCTCTCCCCAGCTCCTCGGACATCTGCCAAAGCTGAACAGCGTCCGCTGGAACAGTCGCCCGCGCTACAGCACCTGGTACTGGAGCAGCAACGAGGCTCGCAACTCCTTGTGCGCTGACAACGAGGTTTCCACCTCTCCCCAGCTCCTCGGACATCTGCCAAAGCTGAACAGCGTCCGCTGGAACAGTCGCCCGCGCTACAACACCTGGTACTGGAGCAGCAACGAGGCTCGCAACTCCTTCTGCGCTGACAACGAGGTTTCCACCTCTCCCCAGCTCCTCGGACATCTGCCAAAGCTGAACAGCGTCCGCTGGAACAGTCGCCCGCGCTACAACACCTGGTACTGGAGCAGCAACGAGGCTCGCAACTCCTTCTGCGCTGACAACGAGGTTTCCACCTCTCCCCAGCTCCTCGGACATCTGCCAAAGCTGAACAGCGTCCGCTGGAACAGTCGCCCGCGCTACAACACCTGGTACTGGAGCAGCAACGAGGCTCGCAACTCCTTCTGCGCTGACAACGAGGTTTCCACCTCTCCCCAGCTCCTCGGACATCTGCCAAAGCTGAACAGCGTCCGCTGGAACAGTCGCCCGCGCTACAACACCTGGTACTGGAGCAGCAACGAGGCTCGCAACTCCTTCTGCGCTGACAACGAGGTTTCCACCCTCTCCCCAGCTCCTCGGACATCTGCCAAAGCTGAACAGCGTCCGCTGGAACAGTCGCCCCGCGCTACAACACCTGGTACTGGAGAAGCAACGAGGCTCGCAACTCCTTATGAGCTGACAACGAGGTTTCCACCTCTCCCCAGCTCCTCGGACATCTGCCAAAGCTGAACAGCGTCCGCTGGAACAGTTGCCCGCGCTACAACACCTGGTACTGGAGCAGCACCGAGGCTCGCAACTCCTTCTGCGCTGTCAACGAGGTTTCCACCTCTCCCCAGCTCCTCGGACATCTGCCAAAGCTGAACAGCGTCCGCTGGAACAGTCGCCCGCGCTACAGCACCTGGTACTGGAGCAGCAACGAGGCTCGCAACTCCTTCTGCGCTGACAACGAGGTTTCCACCTCTCCCCCAGCTCCTCAGACATCTGCCAAAGCTGAACAGCGTCCGTTGGAACAGTCGCCCACGCTACAGCACCTGGTACTGGAGCAGCAACGAGGCTCGCAATTCCTTCTGCGCTGACAACGAGGTTTCCACCTCTCCCCAGCTCCTCGGACATCTGCCAAAGCTGAACAGCGTCCGCTGGAACAGTCGCCCGCGCTACAACACCTGGTACTGGAGCAGCAACGAGGCTCGCAACTCCTTCTGCGCTGACAACGAGGTTTCCACCTCTCCCCAGCTCCTTGGACATCTGCCAAAGCTGAACAGCGTCCGCTGGAACAGTCGCCCGCGCTACAACACCTGGTACTGGAGAAGCAACGAGGCTCGCAACTCCTTCTGCGCTGACAACGAGGTTTCCACCTCTCCCCAGCTCCTCGGACATCTGCCAAAGCTGAACAGCGTCCGCTGGAACAGTTGCCCGCGCTACAACACCTGGTACTGGAGCAGCAACGAGGCTCGCAACTCCTTCTGCGCTGACAACGAGGTTTCCACCTCTCCCCAGCTCCTCGGACATCTGCCAAAGCTGAACAGCGTCCGCTGGAACAGTCGCCCACGCTACAACACCTGGTACTGGAGCAGCAACAAGGCTCGCAACTCCTTCTGCGCTGACAACGAGGTTTCCACCTCTCCCCAGCTCCTCGGACATCTGCCAAAGCTGAACAGCGTCCGCTGGAACAGTCGCCCGCGCTACAGCACCTGGTACTGGAGCAGCAACGAGGCTCGCAACTCCTTCTGCGCTGACAACGAGGTTTCCACCTCTCCCCAGCTCCTCGGACATCTGCCAAAGCTGAACAGCGTCCGTTGGAACAGTCGCCCACGCTACAGCACCTGGTACTGGAGCAGCAACCAGGCTCGCAATTCCTTCTGCGCTGACAACGAGGTGTCCACCACTCCCCCGCTCCTCGGACATCTGCCAAAGCTGACCAGCGTCCGATGGAACAGTTGCCCGCGCTACACCACCTGGTACTGGAGCAGCAACGAGGCTCGCAACTCCTTCTGCGCTGACAACGAGGTTTCCACCTCTCCCCCAGCTCCTCGGACATCTGCCAAAGCTGAACAGCGTCCGCTGGAACAGTCGCCCGCGCTACAGCACCTGGTACTGGAGCAGCAACGAGGCTCGCAACTCCTTCTGCGCTGACAACGAGGTTTCCACCTCTCCCCAGCTCCTCGGACATCTGCCAAAGCTGAACAGCGTCCGCTGGAACAGTCGCCCGCGCTACAACACCTGGTACTGGAGCAGCAACGAGGCTCGCAACTCCTTCTGCGCTGACAACGAGGTTTCCACCTCTCCCCAGCTCCTCGGACATCTGCCAAAGCTGAACAGCGTCCGCTGGAACAGTCGCCCGCGCTACAACACGTCCCCTGGTACTGGAGCAGCAACGAGGCTCGCAACTCCTTCTGCGCTGACAACGAGGTTTCCACCTCTCCCCAGCTCCTCGGACATCTGCCAAAGCTGAACAGCGTTCGCTGACGTCGCCCCCTACCCCTCGCTGGACGTCGCCCGCGCTACAACACCTGGTACTAGCAGCCAACGAGGCTCGCAACTCCTTCTGCGCTGACAACGAGGTTTCCACCTCTCCCAGCTCCTCGGACATCTGCCAAAGCTGAACAGCGTCCGCTGGAACAGTCGCCCGCGCTACAACACCTGGTACTGGAGCAGCAACGAGGCTCGCAACTCCTTCTGCGCTGACAACGAGGTGACCACCTCTCACCACCTCAACGTACATCTGCCAAAGCTGAACAGCGTCAGCTGGAACAGTTGCCCGCGCTACTCCACCTGGGCCTGGAGCAGCAACGAGGCTCGCAACTCCTTCTGCGCTGACAACGAGGTTTCCACCTCTCCCCAGCTCCTCGGACATCTGCCAAAGCTGAACAGCGTCCGCTGGAACAGTCGCCCGCGCTACAACACCTGGTACTGGAGCAGCAACGAGGCTCGCAACTCCTTCTGCGCTGACAACGAGGTTTCCACCTCTCCCCAGCTCCTCGGACATCTGCCAAAGCTGAACAGCGTCCGCTGGAACAGTCGCCCGCGCTACAACACCTGGTACTGGAGAAGCAACGAGGCTCGCAACTCCTTCTGCGCTGACAACGAGGTTTCCACCTCTCCCCAGCTCCTCGGACATCTGCCAAAGCTGAACAGCGTCCGCTGGAACAGTTGCCCGCGCTACAACACCTGGTACTGGAGCAGCAACGAGGCTCGCAACTCCTTCTGCGCTGACAACGAGGTTTCCACCTCTCCCCAGCTCCTCGGACATCTGCCAAAGCTGAACAGCGTCCGCTGGAACAGTCGCCCGTGCTACAACACCTGGTACTGGAGCAGCAACGAGGCTCGCAACTCCTTCTGCGCTGACAATGAGGTTTCCTCCTCTCCCCAGCTCCTCTGACATCTGCCAAAGCTGGGGCCTGGTCCAGGTGGTGGTTGGTGTCCAGTGTGGCAACCAGCGCCATTGCGGCACCCAGCGACTCCAGTGTGCCAGTGTGGCCATGCAGCGGAACCAGGTCTCCGCCTCCTGGGTCATGCGCTGCAGCATCAACCGCGGCGGCAGCTGCAGCGCCGCTCTCAGCACAGGCGCTCAGTCCAGCACCTCCGACAGCTGGGAAACGGTAGCCTACTTACTAGCCTACCAGCCTCTCTTCCCTGTTTAGGAGGGCATTTGACAGACCACGGCCAACGCCTTCACCACAGCCATGGAGGCAGGCGTGAATGTGGGCTTCAAGGGCGTAAAGGCGTCCGCAAAAGTCTCCTTCTCCCACACCCACTCCATGAGCCGGACCGTCAGGAGCCTACTCCAACGGCAGGTTTGTCAGACGACTGGTGATGGGGGCCCGCAGAAGTTGAAGCAGTGTGCTGGTCTGTGCAGAGGAACTGGAGCGAGGAGTGCCATGTGGACGTGGGTTCGCTGGTGAGCGAGCGCTGCGCGAACCCGACGCTGTGGCAGTGGGAGCTGGACATGGACGAGTTCAGTGTGAAGCCCTGTCTCTTCTTCGCCACCTGTGGCCGACATCGCCGACCGCAGTGCGTCCCCGGATGCTGCAGCGATGAAGACTGCCAGCACTGCAACTGCCAGAGTTGATCAGCAATTCAATTGATCAGGATATGCCCTAGTTTAGGAATGGCAGGGATCCCACAGTGAATAGCAGTGATCCCACAGGAAGTGATCCCACAGTATTTTTATGTAACTCATCATTCCCGAGAATCATTCGAATTGCGCACATCATTTTTAGGTTTACGTAAAAATTTTAATCAACGAAGGGAAATTATAATAACTCGTACCATCGGCAAGCCGAAAGAAGGCTCTTTTCTCCTGATAAAAATCGATTGTCCCGAGTGTAAAGCCAAAGAAATTGCCTTACTACTAGTAGAATCTGCTTTTGTGGCATTTGCATTTTGTTTTCGCGACCAGTTCTAAGGCTCTTTTCATGCGCGCTCAAACAAAATGCAAGTGACACAGCAGATTCTACTAGTAGTAGGGCAATTTCTTTGGGTTTACACTCGGGGAAATCGATTTTTGTCAGGAGAAAAGAGCCCTCTTTCGGCTTACCGATGGTACTAGATATTTCTTCCACTTTTAAAAAGTATTCTGGAATAGAATTTTTGGAAAAAATAATTTAGGCTTGCCGATGGAACAAAATATTTCATACTTTTTATACATAAAATGCAAAAAGTTTAGCATTCAGGAAGGTTCGAAACCAGCCTTCAATTGTCAGGTCAGATGAACCAGCCACTCGACTACTCAGCCGCATGTCCCACTCTGTATAATTAGCCTATATCAATTACCTTTGGATCTTGACGATTGAGGCCTTTAGTCCATTAAATAGATGCGGAGGAGAAGGAGAAGGAGGAGTTCGGACAAATGGTTCTTAGTGCTTTTCTCTAGTGTAGTGTTATGTCATTTATGGGCGATATCTCGCGGGTTTTTGTCAATTGGATGATGCTCTTTCCAATGCAAAAAGAATAAGAACGATTGAAGCTTCCTGTGATGAGCTAGAGCCTTTTCAACATTAAGATCTAGCAATAACCCCGAAAACGTACACCTAGGTCGAAAAGAGGGGCTGGGCACTGACGGTTCGCTTCGCTCCCTCGCGGGGCCCAGGAATTTGCCACAGAGTGATTTTGCCGCAGAGAATTCTAAGGCTTGTAGTTTTAGTAGCGACCGATAGGGCGCTACGGCAGGCAGTTCCAGAAGTCGTCAACGACCCCGGTGTCATGCTACTACCAGGAGTAGGGTGTAGCCGGCACAAAAACTACAGAAAAATTCCCCTGAAGATCTCTGCGGCAAAATATTCTGCGGCAAATTCCTGGAGGGCCCTCGCGCCAGCCCTATTTATTTATAACTCCAGTTAAACTTAGGACCTATATGCATCAGTACACCTGTGTCGTAAAGAGGGCCTGGGCGCTGACACTTCGCTAAAGCTCCGTTCGCGCCAGCCCAAATTAACGAAACATTTAACGTAAGGCTCTGTTGAATTTAACAGCAAGAGCACGAGTAACGTCAACGCAATGCCCTTTTAAGACCAGTTTCATGAGAGGGTGTCAAATGGATGCCCAAAATTTTTTTTACCACTATAAACTGAGTATAAGGTAATTTTCCTGAAACATTTTTATATAAGATCCCAAAGTATATCCGCTCAAAGTTGTAAAGAACTGCCACAACGATTAGTTCAATGAACCCTACTTTGCTTAAATTGGTTTTAACTGTTTCATTAGAGCTGTCTTTGTATTTGCCCATTTTCAACGGGGAACTTGCATATAAGTATGACAAAAGGCACAGATTCTGAAAGCTTACACCTCAACGAGTCTATTTCTGGCCTTAGATTTGCATTTCAAGGATATATGTGAGTATTAGGCTTGATAGTTTCAAAGGTAAAACATTTTGCATAATTTCGATTTTTGTCATTGAATCAAAATAACGCAATCAGGTGAGCTGACCGGGACTTGGGACCAAGATTATCGTATTTCTCGCTAAATTTTGACCCTAAAACATAATAAATATGCCCTATAGAGGTTGAGCCACGAGGAATATGGAGCCTTGTTTCCGAATACTTAAAATATGCCCTATGTTATAGCATAGGCGGATTTAACAATTGTAAAAATGTTGCACTAAAAAACTCCTTGCTCTTCAAGATAGCAAATTTGTTCAATTTCCTTTTCAGGGTTGCTCAATCTAATCCTTAAGCTTGTGCACATAAAAAAAATTCATTGGTTTTTGCTTATTTTTGCTTTTAAAAACTCCAAAGTATGGCGACAAGTCTAATTTTAGCCCTATGCTATAACATAGGCAAAAAATAGCCAAAAAAATTTGTGTCTTTAAATTTGATTTCAATGCCCTAATTTCAAAGTACTAACTTAGTTACATCCATAAATAACATTTTTTCTTTTGCTTTTGTGTTTAAACTCATAAATTAATGCATCACAATATTGCCAATTTTACAGGAATGTATGCGGCCCCTAGAAGGCCCCCCTGGGGGTCCCAAAAGTTGGCCCCCCTGGGGGTCCCAAAAGTTGGACCCCCTGGGGATCCCAAAAGTTGGGCCCCCTGGGGGTCCCAAAAGTTGGCCCCTGTGGGGGCTTGTCTTAGTATGCAATCAAACCATATTTTAGACTAGTTTCTTTGGATATTTACCCTACTCAGCACTAAAACCATTCAATGGCGTCAGAGCTAAGCATGTGCTCTTGCTGTTTAACTTTGCTTCTTTTCGCAATGACAGATTTGGGCAGGGCAATATGGTGGTGACATGAAACTACCCATGGGAGGGTTCTTGAATTTTAGGCAAGGTTTTTTGACGCGCCTTCTTATTGCCTCCTATTTGCCTGCTTTGGGAGCTCAGCGGAAATAATTTGTTCTCGAATTAAAACCCGGTTATCTAATGTTTTAACGCCCAAAATCTGATTTAGGGGTTATTATTAGGGAATTGGCTCTAATATTTGGCCTCATTGGGTATATTTTGATGCTTAAAACGAATCTGGCCAAAAAAATGAAATTTTTCTGCAATTTTGCACAAATCCAGGTGCCTAATTTTTCAAAAACTAAAATTGATTTTTAGCCGTTTCAACTTGTAATTTGGTTTGACTTTGGACCCCAATAAGTAATTTTTATGCAGAACACAGAAACGGCCATAAAACTGATTTTTTTCCCAATTTTACACAAATCCAAGAGCCTGATGTTTCAAAAACTGAAATGAAATTTTGGGCGTTTTCTCTGATAATTAGTTCTGATTTTGGAGCCCGGTAGGTAAACTTTCATGCTGAACACAAATCTGTTCATAAAATTGATTTTTTTTCTCAATATTACACAAATCCAAGAGCCTATTGTTTCAAAAACCGAATTTAATTTTGGACGTTTTCCATGATATATCACTATTTTTTGCCCCCAGTAGGTAAACTTTATTTTAGGTAACGTAGGTATAGCATAGCATAGCTTAATCTCGTGCAGATAAAAAAAGGCTTACATACATGGGTGACAGTTCAACAAATGGGCTCAACTGGCTGCCCAGAATTGAGCCCCGTGTTATACTTGTTCACAAGATTATAGGGGCACATCGTCCATTATTGGGAGTACCTCTGTAAAGTATTGGCGCTTTTGTGTTTACCTCTGTATTTACCTCAATTCTGGGCAGCCAGTTGAGCCCA
This sequence comes from Ptycholaimellus sp. GST1_10, assembly GCA_030248095.1. Classification (NCBI taxonomy): domain Eukaryota; kingdom Metazoa; phylum Nematoda; class Chromadorea; order Chromadorida; family Chromadoridae; genus Ptycholaimellus; species Ptycholaimellus sp. GST1_10. The sequence goes on from JASANA010000541.1 coordinate 18,306, forward strand.
TTTGTTGAACTGCCACCCATGTGTGTAAGCCTAAGCCTAAGCTATGTGTAACCCTGCGTTTTATCTAAAATAAAATAAAAATATTTATAATCAAAATTTAAGTACTTGGATCGAAATTTAGTATCAGGGAAAACGTCCAAAATTCAATTTCGGTTTTTGAAACGTCAGGCTATTGGATTTGTGTAATATTGAGAAAAAATCAATTTTATGAACAGATTTGTGTTCAGCATGAAAGTTTACCTACCGGGCTCCAAAATCAGAACTAATTACCAGAGAAAACGCCCAAAATTTCATATCAGTTTTTGAAACATCAGGCTCTTGGATTTGTGTAAAATTGGGAAAAAAAATCAGTTTTATGGCCGTTTCTGTGTTCTGCATAAAAAATTACTTTTTGTGGTCCAAAGTCAAACCAAATTACAAGTTGAAACGGCTAAAAATCAATTTTAGTTTTTGAAACATTAGGCTCCTAAATTTGTGCAAAATTGCAGAAAATTTTCATTTTTTTGGCCAGATTCGTTTTAAGCATCGAAATATACCCAATGAGGCCAAATATTAGAGCCAATTCCCTAATAATAACCCCTAAATCAGATTTTGGGCGTTAAAACATTGGATAACTGGGTTTTTATTCGAGAACAAATTATTTCCGCTGAGCTCCCAAAGCAGGCAAATAGGAGGCAATAAGAAGGCGCGTCAAAAAACCTTGCCTAAAATTCAAGAACCCTCCCATGGGTAGTTTCATGTCATCTCCATATTGCCCTGCCCAAATCTGTCATTGCAAAAAGAAGCAAAGTTAAACAGCAAGAGCACATGCTTAGTTCTGACGCCATTGAATGGTTTTAGTGCTGAGCAGGGTAAATATATCCAAAGAAACTAGTCTAAAATATGGTTTGATTGCATACTAAGACAAGCCCCCACGGGGGCCAACTTTTGGGACCCCCAGGAGGCCCAACTTTTGGGATCCCCAGGGGGTCCAACTTTTGGGACCCCCAGGGGGGCCAACTTTTGGGACCCCCAGGGGGGCCTTCTAGGGGCCGCATACATGCCTCCAATTTTAGACTAAAATTGGCCACTAATTCTAATGGCTGGAAATCTAAAATATAAACAAATTGGCTATAAAAAAGTTATTTATGGGTGTAACTAAGTTAGTACTTTGAATTTAGGGCGTTGATATCAAATTTTAAGACACAAATTTTTTTGGCTATTTTTTGCCTATGTTATAGCATAGGGCTAAAATTAGACTTGTCGCCATACTTTGGAGTTTTTAAAAGCAAAAATAAGCAAAAACCAATGAATTTTTTTTATGTGCACAAGCTTAAGGATTAGATTGAGCAACCCTGAAAAGGAAATTGAACAAATTTGCTATCTTGAAGAGCAAGGAGTTTTTTAGTGCAACATTTTTACAATTGTTAAATCCGCCTATGCTATAACATAGGGCATATTTTAAGTATTCGGAAACAAGGCTCCATATTCCTCGTGGCTCAACCTCTATAGGGCATATTTGTTATGTTTTAGGGTCAAAATTTTACAACAAATTCAAAAAAATGAGTCGCACCCCCCGGCAAAGAAGGTGGTTAGTGATATTTGACAATATTGATGAATTATGTGTTTTTAAAAAAATGCAAACCGTTCATATATTCATTTTTCGTCATGAAAAAAATATTTATTAGGCCAAAATAAATGCCACAGCGTTATTTATTAGGTTTTTATCTTCAATTTGATACCAAATAGTTTAGGGTTTTCAATGAAAAAAATGTGAAAAAAATCCTTTTTTTACATGTTATATTGGTATTTTTCAATAGCTCAGTTTCGGATGACCTCTTCTTACATAGTGCTTAGCAGCACCTCAGTAAAAGCGAATTGGGCGCTCCCACTTTAGCTTTTAGGATAAAAAAACATGCTTTTTCCAAAAATGCAATAAAAATAGAGGGTCAAAAAATTTTTTGGGACGTCCTCTTATATCCATTCTCCACTTTCTCGCGAAATGCCTCTTAATACCGTTACCAGAAATCCATCATTGTGCATTGAAGTTGAAGATGAAGTGAACTGCAATCATACTCATACTGCATTATGACAAGTTGGAAATGGAATCTAAATTCCTCTGGCCGTTTAGTGTTTGTCTAGCGTGCAGTAGGGGAATTAATTTCATTAGCTTTCGATTCTGAGGCAATAGTTGTCACTTTTTAACAAATAGCTTCCAAAACCACGGAGACCAAGAATTCTGCAATCTGGCTGCAAGCGCAAAAATACTCCACTGCCCAAATTGTAAAACATTCCAGTGAAAGCCTCCAATCCGAGCCTCCGCTCCTTTCACAGACCAGTTTCACTGACGCTTATTGACCTGCAGCATGTGCGGCTGGTGTCGAAGCCGGAAGCTGGGCCAAGGCCGCTGGTCAGCTCAGCGCGGCCAAGGCCAGGCCACTCCACCTCAGCCTCCCATGGCAACCCAGGAGCATCGGACCTCGGCCTCCAACGCCACAGCCACCAATCCCAGCCTCCCGCCAGTCAACGCCGAGTTGGTGCTTCAGCTGCTGCAGAAGATCCGCGGTTTTTTCAGTCTGGATCCCAGCCAGGCATTTTGGAGAATCGGGGGAATTGGGCTTGCAGGGCGGGAGAAGGGCAATTGTACGTTTTCGCCGCTCTCCATCGCCACAGCTCTGGCCATGGCCTTTGCGGGAGCGGACGGGGAGACGGAGAAGCAGATGCAGGAGATCCTTTTCAAAGGTTGCCTCTCATTTCAACATTGCTCTTTTCCCTGGCTCTCATTGCTTCGGCTGGAAATGAACCAAATGAAAGTAGGCTGTGCTTTGATTGCTTGGCTTCTCTTCAAATAAATGCGGCCAGAATGCGCAAAATGGGAAAGCCTGGAGCAAAAATCACTTTTAAGGAGCAAATAACTTTTGAACCTCTCAATAGAGCTCTCTTAAATCAATAGGCTGCAAGCTAAAATGCAGGTTCGACGAAAGCGAAGGTGATAGAGGGCTTTGCGGTGCTGATGGAGCAGCTGCTGAGCCTGGAGAAGGAGAGCTGCAGTCTGGACATGGCCAACGCACTCTTCGCCCAGGATCAGTCCCTCACAATCGCCGAGGACTTTCTCCAAGTCTGCGCCCGCCAGTTTCGCAGTCCTCTCCAGCGCGTTCATTTCCTCGGCAACAAGAAAGAGGTGTGCTCAACTTTGGTGCTGATGGAGCAGCTGCTGAGCCTGGAGAAGGAGAGCTGCAGTCTGGACATGGCCAACGCACTCTTCGCCCAGGATCAGTCCCTCACAATCGCCGAGGACTTTCTCCAAGTCTGCGCCCACCAGTTTCGCAGTCCTCTCCAGCGCGTTCATTTCCTCAGCAACAAGAAAGAGGTGTGCTCAACTTTGGTGCTGATGGAGCAGCTGCTGAGCCTGGAGAAGGAGAGCTGCAGTCTGGACATGGCCAACGCACTCTTCGCCCAGGATCAGTCCCTCACAATCGCCGAGGACTTTCTCCAAGTCTGCGCCCGCCAGTTTCGCAGTCCTCTCCAGCGCGTTCATTTCCTCGGCAACAAGAAAGAGGTGTGCTCAACTTTGGTGCTGATGGAGCAGCTGCTGAGCCTGGAGAAGGAGAGCTGCAGTCTGGACATGGCCAACGCACTCTTCGCCCAGGATCAGTCCCTCACAATCGCCGAGGACTTTCTCCAAGTCTGCGCCCACCAGTTTCGCAGTCCTCTCCAGCGCGTTCATTTCCTCGGCAACAAGAAAGAGGTGTGCTCAACTTTGGTGTTGATGGAGCAGCTGCTGAGCCTGGAGAAGGAGAGCTGCAGTCTGGACATGGCCAACGCACTCTTCGCCCAGGATCAGTCCCTCACAAACGCCGAGGACTGTCTCCAAGTCTGCGCCCGCCAGTTTCGCAGTCCTCTCCTGCGCGTTCATTTCCTCGGCAACAAGAAAGAGGTGTGCTCAACTTTGGTGCTGATGGAGCAGCTGCTGAGCCTGGAGAAGGAGAGCTGTAGTCTGGACATGGCCAACGCACTCTTCGCCCAGGATCAGTCCCTCACAATCGCCGAGGACTTTCTCCAAGTCTGCGCCCGCCAGTTTCGCAGTCCTCTCCAGCGCGTTCATTTCTTCGGCAACAAGAAAGAGGTGTGCTCAACTTTGGTGCTGATGGAGCAGCTGCTGAGCCTGGAGAAGGAGAGCTGCAGTCTGGACATGGCCAACGCACTCTTCGCCCAGGATCAGTCCCTCACAATCGCTGAGGACTTTCTCCAAGTCTGTGCCCGCCAGTTTCGCAGTCCTCTCCAGCGCGTTCATTTCCTCGGCAACAAGAAAGAGGTGTGCTCAACTTTGGTGCTGATGGAGCAGCTGCTGAGCCTGGAGAAGGAGAGCTGCAGTCTGGACATGGCCAACGCACTCTTCGCCCAGGATCAGTCCCTCACAATCGCCGAGGACTTTCTCCAAGTCTGCGCCCACCAGTTTCGCAGTCCTCTCCAGCGCGTTCATTTCCTTGGCAACAAGAAAGAGGTGTGCTCAACTTTGGTGCTGATGGAGCAGCTGCTGAGCCTGGAGAAGGAGAGCTGCAGTCTGGACATGGCCAACGCACTCTTCGCCCAGGATCAGTCCCTCACAATCGCCGAGGACTTTCTCCAAGTCTGCGCCCGCCAGTTTCGCAGTCCTCTCCAGCACGTTCATTTCCTCGGCAACAAGAAAGAGGTGTGCTCAACTTTGGTGCTGATGGAGCAGCTGCTGAGCCTGGAGAAGGAGAGCTGCAGTCTGGACATGGCCAACGCACTCTTCGCCCAGGATCAGTCCCTCACAATCGCCGAGGACTTTCTCCAAGTCTGCGCCCGCCAGTTTCGCAGTCCTCTCCAGCGCGTTCATTTCCTCGGCAACAAGAAAGAGGTGTGCTCAACTTTGGTGCTGATGGAGCAGCTGCTGAGCCTGGAGAAGGAGAGCTGCAGTCTGGACATGGCCAACGCACTCTTCGCCCAGGATCAGTCCCTCACAATCGCCGAGGACTTTCTCCAAGTCTGCGCCCGCCAGTTTCGCAGTCCTCTCCAGCGCGTTCATTTCCTCAGCAACAAGAAAGAGGTGTGCTCAACTTTGGTGCTGATGGAGCAGCTGCTGAGCCTGGAGAAGGAGAGCTGCAGTCTGGACATGGCCAACGCACTCTTCGCCCAGGATCAGTCCCTCACAATCGCCGAGGACTTTCTCCAAGTCTGCGCCCACCAGTTTCGCAGTCCTCTCCAGCGCGTTCATTTCCTTGGCAACAAGAAAGAGGTGTGCTCAACTTTGGTGCTGATGGAGCAGCTGCTGAGCCTGGAGAAGGAGAGCTGCAGTCTGGACATGGCCAACGCACTCTTCGCCCAGGATCAGTCCCTCACAATCGCCGAGGACTTTCTCCAAGTCTGCGCCCGCCAGTTTCGCAGTCCTCTCCAGCACGTTCATTTCCTCGGCAACAAGAAAGAGGTGTGCTCAACTTTGGTGCTGATGGAGCAGCTGCTGAGCCTGGAGAAGGAGAGCTGCAGTCTGGACATGGCCAACGCACTCTTCGCCCAGGATCAGTCCCTCACAATCGCCGAGGACTTTCTCCAAGTCTGCGCCCGCCAGTTTCGCAGTCCTCTCCAGCGCGTTCATTTCCTCGGCAACAAGAAAGAGGTGTGCTCAACTTTGGTGCTGATGGAGCAGCTGCTGAGCCTGGAGAAGGAGAGCTGCAGTCTGGACATGGCCAACGCACTCTTCGCCCAGGATCAGTCCCTCACAATCGCCGAGGACTTTCTCCAAGTCTGCGCCCGCCAGTTTCGCAGTCCTCTCCAGCGCGTTCATTTCCTCAGCAACAAGAAAGAGGTGTGCTCAACTTTGGTGCTGATGGAGCAGCTGCTGAGCCTGGAGAAGGAGAGCTGCAGTCTGGACATGGCCAACGCACTCTTCGCCCAGGATCAGTCCCTCACAATCGCCGAGGACTTTCTCCAAGTCTGCGCCCGCCAGTTTCGCAGTCCTCTCCAGCGCGTTCATTTCCTCGGCAACAAGAAAGAGGTGTGCTCAACTTTGGTGCTGATGGAGCAGCTGCTGAGCCTGGAGAAGGAGAGCTGCAGTCTGGACATGGCCAACGCACTCTTCGCCCAGGATCAGTCCCTCACAATCGCCGAGGACTTTCTCCAAGTCTGCGCCCGCCAGTTTCGCAGTCCTCTCCAGCGCGTTCATTTCCTCAGCAACAAGAAAGAGGTGTGCTCAACTTTGGTGCTGATGGAGCAGCTGCTGAGCCTGGAGAAGGAGAGCTGCAGTCTGGACATGGCCAACGCACTCTTCGCCCAGGATCAGTCCCTCACAATCGCCGAGGACTTTCTCCAAGTCTGCGCCCGCCAGTTTTGCAGTCCTCTCCAGCGCGTTCATTTCCTCGGCAACAAGAAAGAGGTGTGCTCAACTTTGGTGCTGATGGAGCAGCTGCTGAGCCTGGAGAAGGAGAGCTGCAGTCTGGACATGGCCAACGCACTCTTCGCCCAGGATCAGTCCCTCACAATCGCTGAGGACTTTCTCCAAGTCTGCGCCCGCCAGTTTCGCAGTCCTCTCCAGCGCGTTCATTTCCTCGGCAACAAGAAAGAGGTGTGCTCAACTTTGGTGCTGATGGAGCAGCTGCTGAGCCTGGAGAAGGAGAGCTGCAGTCTGGACATGGCCAACGCACTCTTCGCCCAGGATCAGTCCCTCACAATCGCCGAGGACTTTCTCCAAGTCTGCGCCCGCCAGTTTCGCAGTCCTCTCCAGCGCGTTCATTTCCTCGGCAACAAGAAAGAGGTGTGCTCAACTTTGGTGCTGATGGAGCAGCTGCTGAGCCTGGAGAAGGAGAGCTGCAGTCTGGACATGGCCAACGCACTCTTCGCCCAGGATCAGTCCCTCACAATCGCCGAGGACTTTCTCCAAGTCTGCGCCCGCCAGTTTCGCAGTCCTCTCCAGCGCGTTCATTTCCTCGGCAACAAGAAAGAGGTGTGCTCAACTTTGGTGCTGATGGAGCAGCTGCTGAGCCTGGAGAAGGAGAGCTGCAGTCTGGACATGGCCAACGCACTCTTCGCCCAGGATCAGTCCCTCACAATCGCCGAGGACTTTCTCCAAGTCTGCGCCCGCCAGTTTCGCAGTCCTCTCCAGCGCGTTCATTTCCTCGGCAACAAGAAAGAGGTGTGCTCAACTTTGGTGCTGATGGAGCAGCTGCTGAGCCTGGAGAAGGAGAGCTGCAGTCTGGACATGGCCAACGCACTCTTCGCCCAGGATCAGTCCCTCACAATCGCCGAGGACTTTCTCCAAGTCTGCGCCCGCCAGTTTCGCAGTCCTCTCCAGCGCATTCATTTCCTCGGCAACAAGAAAGAGGTGTGCTCAACTTTGGTGCTGATGGAGCAGCTGCTGAGCCTGGAGAAGGAGAGCTGCAGTCTGGACATGGCCAACGCACTCTTCGCCCAGGATCAGTCCCTCACAATCGCCGAGGACTTTCTCCAAGTCTGCGCCCACCAGTTTCGCAGTCCTCTCCAGCGCGTTCATTTCCTCGGCAACAAGAAAGAGGTGTGCTCAACTTTGGTGCTGATGGAGCAGCTGCTGAGCCTGGAGAAGGAGAGCTGCAGTCTGGACATGGCCAACGCACTCTTCGCCCAGGATCAGTCCCTCACAATCGCCGAGGACTTTCTCCAAGTCTGCGCCCGCCAGTTTCGCAGTCCTCTCCAGTGCGTTCATTTCCTCGGCAACAAGAAAGAGGTGTGCTCAACTTTGGTGCTGATGGAGCAGCTGCTGAGCCTGGAGAAGGAGAGCTGCAGTCTGGACATGGCCAACGCACTCTTCGCCCAGGATCAGTCCCTCACAATCGCCGAGGACTTTCTCCAAGTCTGCGCCCGCCAGTTTCGCAGTCCTCTCCAGCGCGTTCATTTCCTCGGCAACAAGAAAGAGGTGTGCTCAACTTTGGTGCTGATGGAGCAGCTGCTGAGCCTGGAGAAGGAGAGCTGCAGTCTGGACATGGCCAACGCACTCTTCGCCCAGGATCAGTCCCTCACAATCGCCGAGGACTTTCTCCAAGTCTGCGCCCACCAGTTTCGCAGTCCTCTCCAGCGCGTTCATTTCCTCGGCAACAAGAAAGAGGTGTGCTCAACTTTGGTGTTGATGGAGCAGCTGCTGAGCCTGGAGAAGGAGAGCTGCAGTCTGGACATGGCCAACGCACTCTTCGCCCAGGATCAGTCCCTCACAATCGCCGAGGACTTTCTCCAAGTCTGCGCCCGCCAGTTTCGCAGTCCTCTCCTGCGCGTTCATTTCCTCGGCAACAAGAAAGAGGTGTGCTCAACTTTGGTGCTGATGGAGCAGCTGCTGAGCCTGGAGAAGGAGAGCTGTAGTCTGGACATGGCCAACGCACTCTTCACCCAGGATCAGTCCCTCACAATCGCCGAGGACTTTCTCCAAGTCTGCGCCCGCCAGTTTCGCAGTCCTCTCCAGCGCGTTCATTTCCTCGGCAACAAGAAAGAGGTGTGCTCAACTTTGGTGCTGATGGAGCAGCTGCTGAGCCTGGAGAAGGAGAGCTGCAGTCTGGACATGGCCAACGCACTCTTCGCCCAGGATCAGTCCCTCACAATCGCTGAGGACTTTCTCCAAGTCTGCGCCCGCCAGTTTCGCAGTCCTCTCCAGCGCGTTCATTTCCTCGGCAACAAGAAAGAGGTGTGCTCAACTTTGGTGCTGATGGAGCAGCTGCTGAGCCTGGAGAAGGAGAGCTGCAGTCTGGACATGGCCAACGCACTCTTCGCCCAGGATCAGTCCCTCACAATCGCCGAGGACTTTCTCCAAGTCTGCGCCCGCCAGTTTCGCAGTCCTCTCCAGCGCGTTCATTTCCTTGGCAACAAGAAAGAGGTGTGCTCAACTTTGGTGCTGATGGAGCAGCTGCTGAGCCTGGAGAAGGAGAGCTGCAGTCTGGACATGGCCAACGCACTCTTCGCCCAGGATCAGTCCCTCACAATCGCCGAGGACTTTCTCCAAGTCTGCGCCCGCCAGTTTCGCAGTCCTCTCCAGCGCGTTCATTTCCTCGGCAACAAGAAAGAGGTGTGCTCAACTTTGGTGCTGATGGAGCAGCTGCTGAGCCTGGAGAAGGAGAGCTGCAGTCTGGACATGGCCAACGCACTCTTCGCCCAGGATCAGTCCCTCACAATCGCCGAGGACTTTCTCCAAGTCTGCGCCCGCCAGTTTCGCAGTCCTCTCCAGCGCGTTCATTTCCTCGGCAACAAGAAAGAGGTGTGCTCAACTTTGGTGCTGATGGAGCAGCTGCTGAGCCTGGAGAAGGAGAGCTGCAGTCTGGACAAGGCCAACGCACTCTTCGCCCAGGATCAGTCCCTCACAATCGCTGAGGACTTTCTCCAAGTCTGCGCCCGCCAGTTTCGCAGTCCTCTCCAGCGCGTTCATTTCCTCAGCAACAAGAAAGAGGTGTGCTCAACTTTGGTGCTGATGGAGCAGCTGCTGAGCCTGGAGAAGGAGAGCTGCAGTCTGGACATGGCCAACGCACTCTTCGCCCAGGATCAGTCCCTCACAATCGCCGAGGACTTTCTCCAAGTCTGCGCCCGCCAGTTTCGCAGTCCTCTCCAGCGCGTTCATTTCCTCGGCAACAAGAAAGAGGTGTGCTCAACTTTGGTGCTGATGGAGCAGCTGCTGAGCCTGGAGAAGGAGAGCTGCAGTCTGGACATGGCCAACGCACTCTTCGCCCAGGATCAGTCCCTCACAATCGCCGAGGACTTTCTCCAAGTCTGCGCCCGCCAGTTTCGCAGTCCTCTCCAGCGCGTTTATTTCCTCGGCAACAAGAAAGAGGTGTGCTCAACTTTGGTGCTGATGGAGCAGCTGCTGAGCCTGGAGAAGGAGAGCTGCAGTCTGGACATGGCCAACGCACTCTTCGCCCAGGATCAGTCCCTCACAATCGCCGAGGACTTTCTCCAAGTCTGCGCCCGCCAGTTTCGCAGTCCTCTCCAGCGCGTTCATTTCCTCGGCAACAAGAAAGAGGTGTGCTCAACTTTGGTGCTGATGGAGCAGCTGCTGAGCCTGGAGAAGGAGAGCTGCAGTCTGGACATGGCCAACGCACTCTTCGCCCAGGATCAGTCCCTCACAATCGCTGAGGACTTTCTCCAAGTCTGCGCCCGCCAGTTTTGCAGTCCTCTCCAGCGCGTTCATTTCCTCGGCAACAAGAAAGAGGTGTGCTCAACTTTGGTGCTGATGGAGCAGCTGCTGAGCCTGGAGAAGGAGAGCTGCAGTCTGGACATGGCCAACGCACTCTTCGCCCAGGATCAGTCCCTCACAATCGCCGAGGACTTTCTCCAAGTCTGCGCCCGCCAGTTTCGCAGTCCTCTCCAGCGCGTTCATTTCCTCGGCAACAAGAAAGAGGTGTGCTCAACTTTGGTGCTGATGGAGCAGCTGCTGAGCCTGGAGAAGGAGAGCTGCAGTCTGGACATGGCCAACGCACTCTTCGCCCAGGATCAGTCCCTCACAATCGCCGAGGACTTTCTCCAAGTCTGCGCCCGCCAGTTTCGCAGTCCTCTCCAGCGCGTTCATTTCCTCGGCAACAAGAAAGAGGTGTGCTCAACTTTGGTGCTGATGGAGCAGCTGCTGAGCCTGGAGAAGGAGAGCTGCAGTCTGGACATGGCCAACGCACTCTTCGCCCAGGATCAGTCCCTCACAATCGCCGAGGACTTTCTCCAAGTCTGCGCCCGCCAGGTTCGCAGTCCTCTCCAGCGCGTTCATTTCCTCGGCAACAAGAAAGAGGTGTGCTCAACTTTGGTGCTGATGGAGCAGCTGCTGAGCCTGGAGAAGGAGAGCTGCAGTCTGGACATGGCCAACGCACTCTTCGCCCAGGATCAGTCCCTCACAATCGCCGAGGACTTTCTCCAAGTCTGCGCCCGCCAGTTTCGCAGTCCTCTCCAGTGCGTTCATTTCCTCGGCAACAAGAAAGAGGTGTGCTCAACTTTGGTGCTGATGGAGCAGCTGCTGAGCCTGGAGAAGGAGAGCTGCAGTCTGGACATGGCCAACGCACTCTTCGCCCAGGATCAGTCCCTCACAATCGCCGAGGACTTTCTCCAAGTCTGCGCCCACCAGTTTCGCAGTCCTTTCCAGCGCGTTCATTTCCTCGGCAACAAGAAAGAGGTGTGCTCAACTTTGGTGCTGATGGAGCAGCTGCTGAGCCTGGAGAAGGAGAGCTGCAGTCTGGACATGGCCAACGCACTCTTCGCCCAGGATCAGTCCCTCACAATCGCCGAGGACTTTCTCCAAGTCTGCGCCCGCCAGTTTCGCAGTCCTCTCCAGCGCGTTCATTTCCTCGGCAACACGACAGAGGTGTGCTCAACTTTGGTGCTGATGGAGCAGCTGCTGAGCCTGGAGAAGGAGAGCTGCAGTCTGGACATGGCCAACGCACTCTTCGCCCAGGATCAGTCCCTCACAATCGCCGAGGACTTTCACCAGCTGTGCCCGCCAGTTTCGCAGTCCTCTCCAGCGCGTTCATTTCCTCGGCAACAAGAAAGAGGTGTGCTCAACTTTGGTGCTGATGGAGCAGCTGCTGAGCCGGGGGAGGGAGAGCTGCACTCTGGACAGGAACGACTCTTCTCCAAGGTCCAGTCCCTCCTCCCGAGGACTTTCTCCAGTCTCGCCAGTTTCGCCCTCTCCAGCGCGTTCATTTCCTCGGCAACAAGAAAGAGGTGTGCTCAACTTTGGTGCTGATGGAGCAGCTGCTGAGCCTGGAGAAGGAGAGCTGCAGTCTGGACATGGCCAACGCACTCTTCGCCCAGGATCAGTCCCTCACAATCGCCGAGGACTTTCTCCAAGTCTGCGCCCGCCAGTTTCGCAGTCCTCTCCAGCGCGTTCATTTCCTCGGCAACAAGAAAGAGGTGTGCTCAACTTGGTGGATGAAGCAGCTGCTGAGCCTGGAGAAGGAGAGCTGCAGTCTGCACATGGCCAACGCACTCTTCGCCCAGGATCAGTCCCTCACAATCGCCGACGACTTTTCCAAGTCTGCGCCCGCCACCTTCGCAGTCCTCTCCAGCGCGTTCATTTCCTCGGCAACAAGAAAGGTGTCGTGCTGATGGCAGCAGCTGCTGAGCCTGGAGAAGGAGAGCTGCAGTCTGGACATGGCCAACGCACTCTTCGCCCAGGATCAGTCCCTCACAATCGCCGAGGACTTTCTCCAAGTCTGCGCCCGCCAGTTTCGCAGTCCTCTCCAGCGCGTTCATTTCCTCGGCAACAAGAAAGAGGTGTGCTCAACTTTGGTGCTGATGGAGCAGCTGCTGAGCCTGGAGAAGGAGAGCTGCAGTCTGGACATGGCCAACGCACTCTTCGCCCAGGATCAGTCCCTCACAATCGCCGAGGACTTTCTCCAAGTCTGCGCCCGCCAGTTTCGCAGTCCTCTCCAGCGCGTTCATTTCCTCGGCAACAAGAAAGAGGTGTGCTCAACTTTGGTGCTGATGGAGCAGCTGCTGAGCCTGGAGAAGGAGAGCTGCAGTCTGGACATGGCCAACGCACTCTTCGCCCAGGATCAGTCCCTCACAATCGCCGAGGACTTTCTCCAAGTCTGCGCCCGCCAGTTTCGCAGTCCTCTCCAGCGCGTTCATTTCCTCGGCAACAAGAAAGAGGTGTGCTCAACTTTGGTGCTGATGGAGCAGCTGCTGAGCCTGGAGAAGGAGAGCTGCAGTCTGGACATGGCCAACGCACTCTTCGCCCAGGATCAGTCCCTCACAATCGCCGAGGACTTTCTCCAAGTCTGCGCCCGCCAGTTTCGCAGTCCTCTCCAGCGCGTTCATTTCC